>JAQBSW010002879.1:0-94019 GCA_029291075.1 Eudiplozoon nipponicum
TTCTTGTACGGTAATAACCAATGCTAAATTCTTACAATTTTTTTGTCGGTGATATTAACAGAGATTTTACGTGCAAAATTACCAACCATAATATAACACGCCGTAAAAAGTTAACTATAAATGTGTATTTCTTAGATCTTTGCATACAGCTATCTTCCTTTGCCAAAGATAGCACAAGTTGACAGAAATTGATGATTTCAAATGCCTTAATGAAGCCACGATTCTACAAAAATGACAAAGTCAACCATTTAGTTCTTTATAAATTTCTTTAACGAAACGTTTATTAATACTTCGAAATTCAATATAAAACATCGAATAGATAATTGAACACGTATATACGTGAAAGGTATATACTATTGAGTCAGCAAGATCGGTTTCTTTTTAACCAATTTTAACTCTCTATCGCTACTATTTACACTGCCTCGGTATCAAAGATATTCCAGCATAGAATTACCCGAGATTATTTTTATATCTGTTTTTTGAACGTGTGATGTTAGTCAAATTGAACTCATATTATCTTTAGACTTTGACACAAGCCAGCATATATTTACGGAAAGATGTTCAATCACCACGAACACCCTTTTCCATTGGAAGTATAACATTGCTCTAAATGAGAAAATATGGATGCACTCATTGATTTTAACGATATATTAAATGCATTTGACTCCATATATTTTGATGCTTATATGAAAAACATTAGTTCATTAGGGGCCAAATCATTTATCATTATGCTACTGGATTCTTATCTATATGATTAGAGTCAGGTCATTCAAGTTAACATACAAATTTTTGCCTGATACTATATAAAATCATATTTGAAATTTGTGAAACGTGGTCCACAAGAGCTCAAACTGCTAAATTCACATTAGCTTAAAAATTATCATACTAACTGACCCAAACGATATCGCCTACTCTAAGAATAATATATTGTAGGGGTACTTTTCGCTGTTGCTATCTCGTTCCTGATTTTGTACCCCTACTACTTATCAATGGTTGCTATTATTACTACCCGGCACCCAATCAGTCTGTTCCTTTTCAGATGGTTAATATTAGAAGGCCGAAGAAAGGTTTCATGTATATATTACACCAATGTGGCACATAAATATAATTCACTGTTAATCTGGATTGAAGGAGTTGGATGGCAATAATACAGATTTTTTTAATGTAAAATTATATCTTAAACACTAATCTCAGTTAGTCAAAATTGAATATATGTTTGTCAGCTGTAAAAATAGTTTTTATGCAAAAATATGATTTAAATACCGTTCACAATTAAACTAAATGGTCCGTCTTCTAGACGGCAAAAATTAAAATGATTTAAGTTTGTGATAGAAAATTGTTTTATGCTCAATCAGTTATTCGCGTACAAAGGTCTGAATTGCTCAACATTTATGCCATCGATTTAAAACAAATGATACATGGAAAAAGTCATCGTTAAAGGTTATCACTATAAAAAGAATGTAAATCGTTTAAGGACTTCAATGACACAACTCACAAATGTGTAGTTCACCGCTTGTAACGATTCTATCTCAGTTCATGATATTAATACATTGTTCTCTGAAGTTCGGATAGTCCAAATTTGCACTCAACTAAGCGAAATAAGTACACTATGACACCATAGTCCACCGCGTGATCCTCTCGGATCGCGCGCGGTTCTGTCTATTTTATAAAAACACTATTAATTACAAATAAAATTGCAGTTCAAGTAATATCGATTAAAACTGCTTGAGACTAAAAGAGATTGTTCCTAAAATCACAGCTAAGAGAAATATTGTTTAAGGACAGAGTCAGAATATTTGACCTTAAAGAGCACAGCGTTTGTAAAAATTGACCTTCGTTGGGTTGTAACACGGAGCCGCGTGTTACAATATAATTAGATATTAACGACATGAAGCTTTTAATATCATTTAGCTTGAAGATTAACAAAAAACTCGTGTTAAAATTGGTAACAAGTCAGCTTTTAATTATATTTATCTACATGACGATATAATTAATGATGAAATTTAAATCAAAATCTAACAAGAAGTTAAGAACCCAGACAAAATTATTCAGTGTAAAGCTTCCGCTTATAAATATATATAAAGAATTTTTTGTTGTGGTAATAAAAAATGAGCATTACCAAAAAAAATATTTTATCGCATGATATTCATCTTAAAATACACTCCTTTGGATTACGCAGCCGCCAATTGAAATCTACCAAAAAGTCAATCGAATGAGTAAGATAGGTACAAAGGAATGTTGTGAAGTATATTAATCAAGTGGAATACAACCATCCAATCTAATCATAAAATGACGGGTTGCGTACGAGTCCTAATAATAAAAACAGTAGAATAAGGACGAGGTCTGTGCCATTGCAGTTACACGTTTTATAATTACCAACCGAGTTATATATATATATATATATATATATATATATATATATATATATATATATATATATATATATATATATAATTAAACTTCATGCCAATTAATATTAAATTCCTACTAAAGACGTCAATATATATTTTTATGTAAGAACGCAATGTACTTAAGTTCAGTTTAAACGATAATTTTAAGTCATCTGCTAAGTTGCAAATTTGGCCTTTGAGAACCACGTTCTACAATTTAGTAATTATTTCTTTAAATGGAATCAGGACAAAATTATATCATTGTGAAATGCAGATTGTCATATCTGACAGTCTTCATTATGTTTTGTTAACATAAATGACCGGAATTCTATTACATAGATAATAGGCCATTGGCATAATCATAAATAATTTGATCCCTAATTAACCAGTCGCCTTCAAAATAGCATCCTAAGATAGAGAGTCAAACACAGTTAAAATATCAACAAAAGCAATTACTGCATCCATATTTTCCCATCCAGAGCAACGATATAGTTCCACTTGTATAGGATGTTGTTGGTGGTTAAATGTCCGTTCTTAAATATATGCTGGTTTGTGTCAAAGATAATAGGGTAGAACAGAGTCAAATTCGTTTAATATTACTCGTTTAATTATCTCCAGTAATGAAGACATCGATGATAATAATGTTTATCCGCTGGCATTATTTGGTAATCGATCAAAAATAATCTATTAATAATTATGTTGTTCTTGGTCGCAATGTAAAATCATCAAATTTAATGTGTCCACGATTTTATTTCGGAGGTTGTTGCTTTACTCTCTCGGGACCGTAATGACCTGATTGACCCCATTTCCAAGTATGCGTTGTTGTCGGGTACGTAGTAGCTGGGTGCTGATTTGTCTGAGCAGTGTACTAAAAAAACAATAATTGATTGCGCTGGTGGTGGCAACAATGCTTTAAATCAAGTTAGCGAGCATGAACTAAACACAAACTCCATTGTATTTAACTACCACCAGTCGCAACGCATTGACGCGTTTTGACCTTCCATGATCATCATCAGAGTACGACGGCAAACTGACCATCGAGGATCAAACCGCATTGAATATATATGGAAATCAAATATAGATATGCGACTCTCACCTCTAGCAGTCTTGCATACATTGAACTTCACCGGAAATGTCGGCTGCACAATTTCTATGCAGTCACGAACATTAACTTTTTGCAGCTTTCGCCAAATATACATAAATAAGCAATAAAATTTAACAATAATTGATTGCGCGGGTGGTGGTAACAATGCTTTAAATCAAGTTTGCGAGCTTAAAGTAAACACCAACGCCACTGTATTTAACCAGTCGTCGAACAATATACCAAAACTACCGCCAGCCGCAACGCACTGACGCGTTTCTACCTTCCATGATCACCATCACAGTCGACGGCAAACTGACTATCGACGATCAAACCGCATTGAATATATATGGAAATAAAATTTAGATATGCGACTCTCACATCTAGCAGTCTCGCATACATTGATCTTGACTGGAAATGTCGGCTGCACAATTTCTATGCAGCCACGAACTTTATCTGTTTGTAGCTTTCACCACATATACATATATAGGCAATATAATTTAACAATAATTGAGTACGCAGGTGGTGGTAACAATTCTTTAAATCAAGTTTGCGAGCTTGAAGTAGTTTTGTTATGTTGTTCGACGACTGGTTAAATACAATGGGGTTGGTGTTTACTTCAAGCTCGCAAAATTGATTTAAAGCATTGTTACCTCCACCCGCGCAATCAATTATTGTTAAATTGAATTGCTTATAAATCTATATGTAGCGAAAGCTGCAAACAGTTAATGTTCGTGACTGCATAGAAATTGTGCAGCCGACATTTCCAGTCAAGTTCAATGTATGCAAGACTGCTAGAGGTGAGAGTCGCATATCTAAATTTGATTTCCATATATATTCAATGCGGTTTGATCCTCGATGGTCAGTTTGCCGTCGTACTCTGATGATGATCATCGAAGACGAAACGCGTCAGTGTGTTGCAACTGGCGGTAGTTTTGTTATGTTGTTGGACGACTGGTTAAATACAATGGGGTTGGTGTTTACTTCAAGCTCGCAAACTTGATTTAAAAAGTGTACTAAGTTTCAATAGAATTCTGAGGATGGTACCAAAAATGATGTGCTAAAACTTTGATATATAACCAAGATTATATCGATCTTTATTTCCAGTATAAGTATGAATGGTATAAAAGCCTTCAGAGTCAGGGGACTAATGAGCACCCATCCACTACGAAGCCATTAATATACTCTCTGGTTTAATTCCTTCATTCAGAATCTTGTTGAAAATGACCAGATTGTTTGTAGATTGATAATGGCATTAGAAACAAGTTATTATTCGATATTCCTAAATGGTTCTGTATAATTGTGACAAAATTTAAGAAATTTGTATCCAAGATTTGGCTTATTTTTAAGCTTAGCGAGTATAATATATAGTATAGAATTTATTTTATTAACTATCTAATCTATCCTCGTCTTTCACTAATTGTAGTTAAACTCCATTTCATTACCTTGTTTATTAAATCTTAGAAATCATTAACGCACTGACTAGAGAGCCATGCAGTGACATTGTTGGCCCTTAATAGTGCCTGCAAGACATTGACCGGCAAATACCGTGAAAGATTGTGAGTAAAAGCAAGTTTGGCTGTCCAAAAGTCCTGGATATTTGTGCCACGTTCGATAGTTGGTGATCCTATGAGCAGGTATACGTAAACAAGTGGAAATGACGAAACAAGATGTGTTAATTTCTGTTCGGAGGCCTAGAAAAGTCATGTTGAAAGTCTGCGGAAACATCGAGATGGCTGTTACACGTATAAATACGATTAATAGATGATTGATAACGTATGTCTGGATTTTCAGCAAAAAGAAGATCGACATGGATGAAGATTAGCTGAATTATTGATACAAATTGATAAACGCAACAAAGCGCAGCAAAGAAGACGATAGGAATCACAGGTAGCGAAAAGATGCAAAATGATGTTGCGTTGTATTGGATCGTTCTTATATAGCTTTGAATTTGCCCGTAATTGATCAAAAGAAGCGCAAAAATATTTACATGTGATTCATAAAATAGTGTAAATTCTATAAGTTACAAGTAATGCAATGTAATTTATTACATGTTGATATTTAAATTGCTCAGTTTTGTCTTTCTTGTTTGTATTCTCGCCGCCGTTTTCTTGTGCGGGACAATTAATAGCACTCGTAGGTCGGCAAAATCTTGAAAGCGTTAAATTTCCAGGTGCACCATTTTTTGGCCTTAATTGATAGATTCGCACTCGTCCCTTAATTTTGAAGCCCTTCATCTGCTGCTTGTCTAAAAATGACGTTGGAGCAAGATTTTCCACAATTTTTTCCGAAGTTTCGGGACTTAATTTCCAGTCACATCTTTTGGTTTGACACCATACTCACCGGTAATTTATTACATGGTTGAGGTTGTACGAATAAGGAGCATAATATGCATGTAAAAGTTTTTATATCACCAGGATCAGTCAGTTTGATAAAAGCTTACAACCTGTATATGCATAAAGAAGTGTTTGTCGCAACTTGCATGTTAGTGTAATATTTAGGAAATCTGAACAAAATCGGGTAAGTACCCCGATATTTATTTTGCAGTTTTGCAACAGCAGCGTCGTTAAGAACGAATACATTCTTGAAGCTGTTAAGCTGCAAATTAAAAAAGACTGGACGAAGAACAGATCACGGCTGCCGTGCAGACGCTATTAACATGTTACCGAAAGCGATAAGTTTCAAATTCTGAGTCATCCCGTGCGGGTATTAAGTGTTGGTCTATGCCATGCAAGAGTAGTGATGCAGACATTCTAATAGAACCCGTAGTGAGGAGTACTAGAGATAATGCATCGATCAAATTGCCATTAATGGATAAGGATGTTAAAGCTGTTTTGAGTTACCTATGCATTTTCTTTACCATATTGATAGATTGGGGTGGTAGGCAGTATTCTGACGTAAAGTGCATCCTATGATACGCAAGGTAGTTTTGAAACGATCAGATGAGAAGTATTTAACTTTAACAGCATAAGCCTTGTTTGGAACAGTATGATATGCTATCCATGCAGAGATAAAACCAGCAGTAAACTTCTCTGCGGAAAAGATGCCAAGAGTTAATGCCGCAGCCCGTTGGGTGAATCTATCAAGCATAGTTATAAAGTAGTTAAAAACTTGAACGATGGCTAGCCGTGACGTTGTTGGGAAAATTTCCAAATTTGAATTAGTATGTCGGGAGATTTTGGTAATTTTGACATATTTCATACTCGGACACCAATCGTTTAGCGTTTTCCTCGTGTCTATGACACAAGAAATGATCTGAAATATGCTTGACAATCGCATTAAAACCAGGATGAGAAATAGAATGAGTATAGTCAAAAACCTTTTTCGAGATTGTTAAGTTGCATACTCGTTATATAGACAATGGGTAAACTTGCCAGAAATCGGCATAAGAACTTGGTGGGATGACGAACTAGTGATCTTTGAATATGAGCGTTACCGTGTTGTTTAGTTCTTAGGAGGGATGTCGCAAATGGAGGTTCATTTTGGAGTCACGGAGTTGACAGAAAATTGCGAAGGACAAGGTGGTTGTAGCGAGATCCTAGCCTTGAAAGTGCGCCTGCAGTAATTTTTTGTTCGCCTTTTGCATAAAAAGTGTCGAATTGCCTTTAACTAAGACGTGACAGATGTCTTTTTACTCTGGTAGGTTACTTTGCGCTGGTTCAAGTCGCACTTCGAATTACGCTAACTAACGGCGCATAATATGTAAAAACAAAAAAGCTGCAACTACCTATGATGCTAATGAAATGACGCACAGCTTCATAGGTGGTTAGAAAGTTCCGACTGAAAGCTTCGTATCTAGTTACCACTGGTTGTTGATTAAGCGAAAAAAAACTATTATAATTCCGAAATTCGTCGATCCCTTTTTCCAAAGTGGCCCCAATTACACATTCAAAATGATCAGCCGTGAGTAAAAAAGAACGTTGTAAATCGGAAGGTTTTAGAATTTTGTAATTTTCTAACAAGTTTATGGCATGACGGAGTAATTCCTTGTCTTTAAATCACTAAGAATTAGTGGAGTTACTGCTAAGGCCTTTTTGATTCCGCAGGTGCATATAGTTGGTTTGATAAGCCGGGATAGAACTTTCGATAGTAATTAAGAACACCTAATATTTTCTGGAAGTCCTTCAAAGTCTTTGTTAACGCAATATACTTGGTCGAATTGACCTTAGATGGTAAAGGCTGTATATCTTGAAGTGTAATATGATG
The DNA here is from genome assembly GCA_029291075.1 of Eudiplozoon nipponicum. Lineage (NCBI taxonomy): Eukaryota > Metazoa > Platyhelminthes > Monogenea > Mazocraeidea > Diplozoidae > Eudiplozoon > Eudiplozoon nipponicum. The sequence continues at coordinate 7,678 of JAQBSW010002879.1, forward strand.
CCCTATAAAGTCGATGGACATAGATAAAGTTTACATTTTATCACAAATTATCTTGAGTCCGTGATCTAATTAGTGTGATAAGAAAATAGGTCTGGATTAAAAACCATTATGTCATCAAGATATTACATAACGTAATTAGCGTCATCACGGAGAATGCTGTTCATGTACCTATGAAATATCTGAGTTGCACGCATGGGACCAAAAGGCATATAGAACTATTTAAGAAGTCCAAAAAGAGTGAAGAAATCAGTTATTTATATCTTCTGGTGCTACTGAAATTTGGCAGTAGGCTCCTATGTGGTCAGTCACTGAAAAGAAACTGCTAGCAATTTGTTTTCAAGCAATGTCGCAGAATTGAGATAGTGATAATCTCCGCAGGCACTCTATGATTCGTTCCATTTAGAGACCAAGTGTATTGTTGATGTCCATGAACATTTTGACGGTCGGATGATGCTCACTTCCATTAGTCTTGAAAACACTTCTTGGGCAGCTATTAGTTTGGCTAGAGTAAACGTCTCTTCTAAAGTGTGATAGATTGACCTGTTATAATGACTTGATTTGCTAAAATCAAACAAAGACTTGCGTTGTCGAAGAGCTGTCGATAATTCTACCGAAGTTTGCACGGTAGATGTCTGTATGACCTGTAACTCCAAACTTTCGGAGGCAGGCATCCAGTGTCATTGACCTATTGATTAGCAACATCAACAATTAGCAGATATTTTAACAAAAAAATTAGTGCAATTATGCTGTGCGATTCCACGGCGATGATGAAGTTGTGCGAAAATAGACGTAGTAAACCTACGTTTAGACAGCGATGCCAACAACCATAAGTAGAATGAGCTCACTCTGTAGCTGTTGCGAGTAGAACACTTAATGAAATATCGGATATTGAGTCACCCTTGAGAACAAACACTGCTGTACCTATGTCTACAATGAATTTCTCTTCATTTCTAAAATCGAGAAGATTCATAAGTTCACTGGATTGCTTGAGTGGGTTATATAGGCAAGTAGATTGGTCTTTATATATGCCATTATTAGTAGTATTGTCTTAGAGGTTAAGTCTACTCGGACGAAAGGAATCAAAATAAAATGCAGCAAAAAGCGTTGGAAAGTTGAATATCTATTTTACGCTTGAAGAATATGCACTTTTGCTTTGTTGTTTCCTGTGGTCACTGGAGAAATACTCATCTTTTTAAGCGAGAACGCACCAAGGTTCCCATCTATGGCTGGGATGAATTCAAAAGAATTTCCTCGCAGAGGTGCACGTATTATGATGAAGCAGTCAGCATAATGATGGAAGCAGCCTTGGAGCCGCAGAAGTGAACATAACATAATAAATATTTGTAAGTTTTTTTCACATAATGGGTGCGTTTTATACAAACAAAATCCCTTAAAAATTGTTTAAAAAGCATTCGTGGTGTGTTAAATAATATGGCTTCTAAAGGATTGGAAAACTTAGTTAGATTATTTAATGCACAAATGAACACTGATTGCGGGGATAGGGATAATAAAGTCTTTGGTGGATGACACACTAATAATAAATTCTGAGGGAATCCGCATAAAAGACCACCCAATATAGGTTAAGTCAACAGTGGCGACCTCGCCCAAGAGGAATCAAACAGACTTATGCCAGTATTTTCATCCAAATCGACGAGTTTATTTCGACCGTAATCAGAATTTAAGCTAATGCTTGCATCTTTGGATTTTTTGTTTCGAATAATTTGAAGCCACTTTTCGAGAGCAATTATTTTCATAAGAAGAACCTATTAGCTGACCGGACAATGGTTTTCCATTGATAATTGCCTTGGGACCTGTCGTATGAAGAATATAAAAGACGAATGTTGAATCACTTCCAAGCCAGGCCTCAGAAGGTGTTATCCGAATTTTACAGCCTGAAATAATTACCGGGTGAGATGCTCGAAAGCACGAATCAAGCGGTGATTGTCCAAGCTAACTGGGTCTTTACCCGAGTTGCAATCACAAGAGGATATCTTGTTTATACTGCTGGATTCTACCAGATATGGTGCAATATGGGGGGGGGTCCTGGGAGAATGAACTGAGGTTCTCCAAATTTCGGCTATGATGACCAACAAATTGGCAGGTGTGATTTCATACATGGGTTCCGTTACAACGTCCGGCAGGAGCGACATACTATATTGGAATTCTTTGTGTTATAATCAGCAAGTTTGACACAGAAGGCGACAGCCAGAGGCTTGGAAGCAAGATTAATATATAAAGACACTAGATTCGACGAAAACATCGAATGAGTAGGAGCGAAATCAATATAGTGCTCCTAGAGAACGACCAGTCCAATGTAGAAATAGATTCACCATAACAAGATAAAGGATAGACGAGTTCATGCCAAAACTGTAAATTCTTTGGAGGCTCAGATTTTTAAATCAAGAGACGACTAGCAGGGCTGATGGGTCGTTATTACCAAAGAATCGGCCGTAAATCAACGTAAAGCCTACGAGAGATAATTTGTGTTGGGCATCGTGCGCGTCGATAGTGGCTATGGGCAAATTATTAATAAGTGAAAATATCTATCATATGCCTTTTGTTGTAGCGTATACGGGGAATTGATTTCATTATAAAATGAGTTAAGTAGATAGATTGTCAAAATAAACTTCCTGATTGCAGCGAATATCCAGGGCCGACGGTCGATCGCCTTAAATTATGGCTAGAAACTACGAAAAGTATATGTTGCTCCTCCAAAAACATTAGCAGCAGCAACTCGAGCATTACAAGAGAAGATAGAAGCCGGCTTTCTTGAACCATCGTCCTTTGTTTACCAAGCTCCCATGGTTTATGTTACGAAAAAGGATGTTTCGTTCCGACCGGCGGCTGATTTCCGGCAATTTACCTTGATAAGAAAACCAGTCCTGTATTCCATGCCGGCTCTGCCTGATCTGTTCCTACAACTAGCAGAAGGCAAATGGTTTTCTGTACTTGACGTTAAACAGGCATTTTGAAAAATAGAGATTCGATCCAAAGACCGATGGAAGTTAGCTGTGCAGGTACCCCAAGGTCATTTCCATTTCACTCGGATAGCATTTGGTCATAAGAACACGCTTGAAGTGTTTCAAAGAACGATGGATTCTTTCGTGTCCGACATAACCTTACACTATCGTACGTTGACAATTTTATTGTATGCGCAACTACTAAACACGATTTACGTACTAGGCTGCAGAAGATGTTGTCCAATCCGTAGAACGCCGATTTCTTTTTAATCCAGAAAAAGCTCAGATAGGTTGGCAAATGCGGTTCTTTAGTCACAGAGTATCAGCGGAAGGATGTAAGACCTTAGTCTTAAATGTACAACCTAGCAAATACTACCAGATGCCTCCTAAAAGAAAGATGTGCGCCAGTTCATCGGCATGGTGAATTTCAATAGACCATATCTCGGTAATTACACAAAAGCTTTTGTCTAATACAATTAGTGACGAGATACCGTTTCGTTGGACGAAGAAGGCTCAAAAATCGTTTATCCTATGCAAACAAAAATTAAAAGATGCAACTATTTTAACTTTCTCGGTCGCATAATCACTACGGCGGAGAAAAACTATACCATTAAAGAATAGGAAATACTAGTCGTAAAATGGACCTTACACAATTTTAGGTTTTTTGTCATCGGTGGACATATAGACGTCTATACCGATGACAAAGCACTAGTGCATTAGAGATCACTGTGTATTGGGAAGAAAAAGTTCACCAAGCCATTGAAGAGCTCAAGGAATGCAATGTATCAATTCATTATAAAGATAGTATTGTGAATGCGACAGTCGATGTGCTCAGCTGAATTTCCACTGCACGATTTTTGCCACTTGTCAAAGTCTCTGAAGAACAAGGAAATAATGCCACATGACAGGAAATAGCTAATCAGTTAAAAAAGGCCAAGTGATGTCCAAACCATGTAAAGCATATTAGTGCGAAAAGTTGGACTAAAGGAACAATGGTTTTTGCCGGAGTTTATAATAACATAATTGTTGGCCTTCTGGCATGAAACGTTGGAACATCTCGGCGCCGGGCGACTAATTGAGGGATTGCAATCACGATTGTATTGATCTGGCATGTCAAAAGAATTCGTAGCTATTATCAAAAGTGCATTACATGTTAGCGTTGTAAGATACAGAAAAGAGAATAGGTTATCCCGATTCATTTTATTGCCACTACACGGAGCTAATTTCTGCTGGCATTTCGTGGCGGGGTAGTCTATGTGTGCTAGGTTCCAGTCAAGAGACTTTAATAATAAACCTTGACATTAAACTTTCACGCGCAGCCATTTTCCACCCGCAGACCAACGCGACAGCTGATTGAGCACACCATACGACGAAAGAGGTATTGCAATTTAGGTGCAACATAAGCCCGGGATCGTGAAGGAACAAAATATATTTGGACGAGCAGGCCACGCGAATTAGAGTATCAACGGATACAGGATACGCTCCAACAACCGTGGTCTAAGGATGGTATATTAGAATGTCAAGTGAACACATGATCCTGGCATCCCATGAGCGCTTCACCAAAGCGGATATTCAGGAGCCCCTAAAACAGTTATCTGAAAATTTAAGTGCCACTCAGCTACAAGCCTATTCAAGACGACTTACACTCACTCGCCTAAAGGTCGACGACTTTTTAATGGTAGCAAAGTTCAAGCCCATGGTACGGCAGGCTGTCAAGGATGATCCGTATCACGTGGAAAGTAAGAACACAGAGTACAATACAGTTTTCGTTAACATACCCGACGGACCACGAGCTGTCGCACTTGATCGTTTAAGTATGGTGCAAATGACGAGTCCTGAAAGAGGGAAAACATTGCAATAGCCAACTATGAGACTAAGAACACACGAATAGTCATATCTAGGGCTGGCGAGTCCTCGCAACATGCAGTAAGCACAATAATGAAAGCAGTATTTGAGCCGCAGAATTGTATATAAAATATTAAATATTTTTATTTTCGCTTAACTGAATGGATGTGCTTTATACGAGCAAAATCCCATATAAAATTGATTAACGATAATTTATTTGTGTTGAGTGAAATAATGTGGCTTCTAACCGATTGGAAAAGTTAGTAAGAGTATTAACTGCACAAATGAACACATTGACTGCGGAGATAGGGATAATTAAGTCAGAGCTGTATGACACACAAATGATAAATTCTAAGGGAATCCGCATAAACGACCCAACCAATATAGACTCAGTCAACAGTCAGTCCAAGAAATCGGCATTAGTTTGGTAAATTCTCGGAACAGTGCAGATATATTTCGACAGTTATACAAATAATTTTGGTGATTATAGTACCAATTCTTTGAAGAATATCGACTGAAGAGTCAAGAGGATCTCGATTGTCGTATGTACTGATCTGGACGGAGGTGTTGATGAGCGAGTTTGTTAGCATTTGCTGAGTCTATGACGTATCCTCCAAAAATTTTAGTCAAATATTAAATAGATCTCTATAAAAGGGATAGTATCATATCATCAAATGTGAGGCTGATGGATGGACACTGATCCATCTTGTGTTCTAGCATATTCATGTTTGGAAGTAGCTTACGGTACATTAAAATGAGTAAAATAGAAACGCATAAAGGGAATTTTTAATTTTCATGTAAAACATGCGTGTTCAGCAAAATTGTATTTCAAATAACAAAGCGCTTACCAAAATCTGTTTCCCCCGATTGAACTGACAATTTGGGACCAATTGAACAGATAGAAATTGGTATAGAAACTGTTGTTATTAAATATGTTCATAGATGCAAACTGTTATAGCCGATTGAACCAGAGAATTCGATAACTTTACTTGGAAATATTCAAAGCATGTGTCAAAGATTAGGCAGGTTGAAAAAGGCAGTATGATCTAATAATAATAATTTTATAATTTGCCTATTGGTCATGGTAGCGTCGGTAGATTGCTATTCGCAAATAAATCCGGCCCAAAAAATTTGTATTTCAAAAATCCGTTTAATGATTTTTGCTATGAAAACAAGTTTGGAAGGAAAGTTACAACATTAGCAAAGCTCTACGATTCTGACACGGTCGTCAATGTAATGCTCCGATTAGGATTCCTTGCAGCGTTACGTATAAGACAAAACAATTATTCAACGGGAGCAGTTACTATTAGTAGGCCTTCATCGGCAAATGCCGTGAAAGTTTGTGAGTATTAGTAGAGCGTGCGTGACCTGAAGTACTTCTAGACACCAGCTCTTTGTGCCCTGTTCGTGGGTTAGTGACCCTTTGACAAGATTCACGTGAACAAGTAGAATTGACTATGCACGCTGTATTAATAATTGTTTAAAGACCTAGACTAGTCTTGTGGAAGGTCTGCGGCTACACCAAGATGTATGTCACATGTAGAAACCGAAATAATAGATGATCAATTATGTATTACTGGATGCGCAGCAAAGAGAAGTCTAGCGTGACCAAAGATTATCCGAAATATTGACAATCTTGGTAAATGCATTATGAAAATGGGCGTTAATAGTCAGTAAAGCAGGGAAGGCGAAAGCACTTACAGGGAGTGAGAAGAACAGAAAGATTCTGCGTGAAAATTCCATCATGCTTATACAGCCTTTTAATTGCATCTAATTAATCAACGGACGCGCGTATTATCATTGACACAGCGTGAAAAAATTTGAATTTATTTTGACACAATGTCGGTCGTTGATTTCACCCATATTGGTTGGCTCGTTTAAATGAATTCTCTCAGAATTCTCTATACTTGTTTCCTTCAGCCGAGACTTAATTATTCATAACTCCACAGTCAAAATGTTCGTGTACGCCAATGTAAAACGCACCGGCTTCATGAAAATGCCATACGACGTTTACAAAGTATTGAGTTGCCAAGTCAGCAAAGTATTGTCGGCGGTTATTATTGTTGGTGGCCCTTGTGGGAGCCGGTATTGCGTTCTCCAGCAAATGTCGAGAAATATAGTTAATGTAGCAGTGTCTACTAATACTCCTAGACACTTGAGAGCGGCTCTGGTAGACTGGCTTGTGTTCCTTCTGTTGTGGCGTTGACATCAGCGGCGAGAGACTGTGTGAAGGCTCAGAATTGTCTTGTTGAAGATCTGCGACAACACCATGGTGACTGGCACACGTAGAGATCCAATAAATAGATGTTGCCCCGTCTCACTAGTTGTGCAGCGACAAGTTTGGCGTGACCAGGTCACTCTGCTTGTGAAGCAAGTCAAGAAGTCAGCGTAGGTAAAATGTCAGTATGACAGGAGACAGGACATACACGTAGTGCGCAGCAGAAATAAAATGTGACTACTGACTAGCATGGTAAATGCACCGTGCTTATAAACTTTTAAAATCGAAAGCTTGCACGCCATTGTTTAACGACAAATTTTGATTGTAGTAATTGGTGCCGCGTAAATTAAATTCGAATTTCATTTACGCAATATGGAAGCGAATTGTTCTTGAGCCGTTACATCAATTTCCTCTCTGAAAAAAACATTCATCTTGGCAAGAATTGATAAAAAATGTAGGGCAGAGTTCTAACTCAGTTAAGTAACATTATTATTCTGCCTATAGCTATAAAAATGTACCGTAAATACTGGACTGACTTGTGCTTGTTGGTTGCTTCAACAATGATATGATGCCAAATAACCACTAGGAAATGCTACACAAATCGTTAGCTCTAGTGATCGGTCATACCGCGTGAGGCAAAAATAGAGTAGTGTAAGGTTTGGGAGCCGCAGCGAAAGGATTTAAAGGTAGATTGTCACTGAAGTTGAAACTTGGGCAGGCTAGATCGTCGTCAATGTGTTTGAATACGTCCAAAGGATCTAGTTTGTGCTCGACGTTGTGCTCATGATATTCGTAGAGTGGTCACTGTGCAACTGATGAAGTTGAGATATGCGTTTACAGTGGTTTGTACCATGATATGAAGCCAATAACTGCTCAGTTTTGCTACACAAGGCGTTAGCTCTAAGTAGCTGGTCATACAAAAACAGGCAGTGTGAGCTCCGGTGTGAGCCATACGTTGCAATAAAAATATATACATGAAAATCAAAGGTTAACGACAAAATTTGTACTCAAAAATTGTCGCACAGATGGCATAATACAAAAGAACTTTTCAAAAATTGCTACACAATTGTTAGCTAAGAACAGCTAGTTATACAACATGAGACAAGTGAATGTGAGAAGAAAACTGAATCACGTGGATTCATGGAGGTCGTGTTGCGTGACATAGGGCGCAAGTGATGCACCTAAAGTTAAATATTTGATACGTAGAATAACAAAACATTAATGTTAAAAAACATCAGTTATGCTCTATGCAAAGCAATCTATTGCTAGGTTGAGATTGTAAGCAGATAGAGCCTGATACGTGTGTATAAGGGTGTATGTTCCCAGGATCAGGCGGTTCGTTAAACGGTTTCAATCTGTTTGTGCTTACTGATGTAGGGGTCGCACCTTGCATGATAATGAAGTATTTTGGCTGTCTGAGCAAAATCGGCCAAGGACCCCGATACTTTGGTTGTAGTAGAGCAACAGTAGTGTCGTTGCGAACGAATGCTCTCTTGCATCTTTGGAGCTGCGGGTCAACGAAAACTAGACGAGGCGTATGTCTCGGCTGCTGTTCAGACATGTTACTGAAATGAAGACGGTGGTGGGTAGCTTCGTCTTGTGGGACATCCTGTGCGGGTAGTATACGAGGGACCTGACTAAGCAGGCGAAGATCCATGCCATACAAGAGTTGTGACGCAGACGTTTTAATTAATTCACAAGTACGGAAAGGTAGTGCATCGACCCAGTTGTCATTAATGGACGAGGATGATAAAGCAGCTTTGAGTTCCCGATGCATTCTCTCTACCATACCGCTGTATCGGAGATGGTTGACAGTTGTCTGGCGTAAGGTGCATCCCATGAACCGCAAAGTGGTTTTGAAACTATCCGATGAGTAGCAAATGCATCTAACAGTGATGGCCTTATTAAGAACATCATAATGGAATATCCATGTCAAAATAAAACCGTTATTCACATCATCTGCAGAAATGGTGCAAAAGGTAATACCACAGGCCATCGTGTAAATCTATCAATCATAATTAGAAGGTAGCTGAAACCTTGAACCTTTGTCAGATGAACTATGTCGATGTGACGATGGCGAGGCGAGAAGTAGTTCGGAAATGTTGCAACTTAGAACTAGTGTATCGTATGATCTTGTTTTTCTGTCAAATGGCACACTCGGAGACCAATCGTTTAACGTTCTGCCTGAACCTGTAACCTCACAAACGATCTGTAAGAAGTTGGACAGTTGCCTTTCTTTCTGGGTAAGAAATTGAGTGAATTGAATTTAAATTTATTCTCTGAAATCTAGTCGGCAGAACTGGCTTTTTGGGCTGCGTACCCGTGAAGTAAACAATAGGTAAGACTTCCCAGAGACGGCATATTTACTTGGTGGGGTGACGGGTGTAGCAAAAGCCACCTTTAAAACGGAGAACGAAGAAAGGGTCCTATTCAGGGCTGACATTTATTCAGAAAAAATTCCTCGCAGAAGTGCTTGTATAAGGTTGAAGCAGTAAGTCCAATGATAATTGCAGACTGTAAGCTGAAGTGAACTTAAGTTAATTAATATTTGTAAATTTGTTTTATTAAATCGATGCTCGTTATGCGAGCAAAAGACTATATGTATGTGAGTTAAAATAAAGCATATGTGGTACCCTTATAATATGGATTCTAATGGGTTGGATACGTTGATTCAAGGACTGACTGCTCAAATGAACAATTTAACTGAAAAATTAGGCATAATTAAGTCTTGTCTTGACGATACACTGATAATAAATACCGACGATATCCGCATGCATGGCCCAACCAAAAGAGGTGGACATAATAATGGCGACCGCGCCGAAGAGAAATCAGAACAAAATATGCCGCCTTTTTCAGCCGAATCAACGAGTTTTTTTAAACCGTCATCAAAATTTAAGCCCATTCTATCACCACTAGATGTGGAAAGGCCACAGTTGTGGTTCAAAAAATTTGAAACATCAGTTAGAGCCCAAGAATTTACATTAGGAGCACCTATTGTGCGTGTAATTCTCCAGGAATTAGGTGACCAGATAGTAGCTGTCCTGTTGAATTTGCCGGTACACCTCACATATTAAGAGAACAAAAGACGAGTGTTGGATCACTTCCGGGCCAGGCCTCAGGAGGTGTTTTCAGAATTGTACAGTCTCAAACCATTGCAGGTGGAGATGTCCCTGGATACCATGGCACGCATCAAGCGGTGGTTCTCCAAGCTAACTGGCTCTTTACCCGGGATGCAACTACATGAGGCCAGCATATTTATGCCGCTGGATCCTACCAGATACGGTGCAATATTCAGCGCCCAGGGAGGCCTGGAAGAACGACTTCAGGCTCCTCAAAGTTCAGTCATGATGACAAAAAAAGTGACAACTGCAACTCCACGCATGGGTCTAGTTACAAAATCTGGCAGGAGCGACAAACCTTACTGGAATTCTTCGCGGCATAATCAGCAAGTCCGCGACAGACGGCAACAGCCAGTGGCCTGGAAGCAAAGTCAATATATAAGGACACCAGCTTCGACGAATACGTCATCTAAGCGTCAGAAAAATTAGTAGAATGCTCCTAGGGAACTGCCAGTTCAATGGGGAAATAGGGTCCACAATCTCACAAATAAAGTGGCAGAAATCAGGGCACAAATATTAATCCTTCGGAGGCATCGAGGGATAGATCGAGTGAAGACCATCAGAACAACCTAAAATATGTTCCGAATCAGGTGGCCTTCGAAGAAATAGAAGCATAGGAAAAGTTACCAATTTTAAGGATTTTTATTAAAGTTAAATTTTTAGAATTATTCAACGGACAGCCATAAATAATGCAATTGGATGCTGGAGCTGATGTGTCGATATTTCCACTGAACTGGTCATTAAACAACGCAAAACTTACGAGAGCATTTTATGTCAGGCATCGGGCGCATCGATGGTGGCTGCGGGTAAATGGGACACGAAATTGTTAATAAATGAAAACATATACCATATGTCTTTGTTGTAGCCAATACGCAACACCCTTATTTGGACTTGATTTTATTAGAAAATGGGTTAAGACGATAGACTGTCAAAATAAGTGTATATGCGTATCAAGTACTGAAAGCATAAATTCAATAAAGTCTGTATGTAACCCTATAGTGCAAGAGCTGACCAATTGACTGCCCGGGTGGTGGAAGAATCTTTAAATTCAATATAACATTATATCCCAACAGTCTGATTGCAGCGAGTGTCTAGGGACATGGTCGACCAGTTTAAATTATGTCTAGAACTAAATGAACGTTACGTACCACCAATAGTATATGGTGCTCCTCCAAAAAAATTAGCAGCAAGGACTCGAGCAACTCAAAAAATTATAGAAGCCAGCGTTCTTGAACCGTCTTCGTCTGTTTTTTCAGCTCCGATAGTTTACGTTACGAAAAAGGATGTTTCGCTCCGACCGGCGTCTGATTTCCGGCAATTAAACTCTGTGAATAAATCTGACCCGTATCCCATGTCGGTTTTGCGTGACCTTTTCCAACAGTTGGTGGGAGACAAATGGTTTTCCGTGCTTGATCTTAAACAGAAATTTTGGCAAATATGCGTGTGGCCCGAAGACCGATGCAAGTTATCGGTGCAGGTACCCCATGGTATTTTCATTTCACCCGGGTACCATTTGGTCTCAAAAACACACAGAAAGTGTTTTAAAGAATGATGGACTCTATTGTGTCTGACCTAACTTGTACAGAATCTTACGTAGACGATGTTATTATATTGGCCACGACAGAACACGAATTACGTATTAATCTGCAGAAGATTTTGGCCAAAGCTGTAGAATGGCGATTAAACTTTAATCGAGAAAGAAGTTCAGGTAGATCGGGAAGTGCGGTTCCTGGGTCACTCAGTCTCAACAAAGGGATGTATGCCGTTAAATTTGAATTTACAGCCTATCAAAGATTATCCGGTGCCTACTATTAGAAAACAATTGCGCCGGTTTATTTTTTTGGTGTATTCCAATATGCCATATCTTGTAGGGATGGCAGTTACGTAGCATCCCTTTTCTAAGTTAACTAGTGCCAAGATATCATTTCGTTGGACGGAGGAGGCTTACGAAGCGTTTATTCTATGCAAACAGAAATTAATTAATGCAACGATTTTGACTTTCCCGGTAGGTAATATATCAATTGTTACAGACGCGTCAGACATTAGGATAGGAGCGGTGTTACAAGCTGTCGGACGTCCTAAGCAATACGTAAGTCGCACACTCACTAAAACAGAAAAGAATTATACTGTCACAGAAAAGGAATTACTTGCCGTATAATAGACGCTACGAAAGTTTAGGTATTTTGTCATCGGGGGAAACATAGACATCTTTACCGACCATAAAGTACTAGTACATTAGAGATCACTGAGTATTGAGAAGAAACGAGTACACCGAGCCATTGAAGAGCTGGAAGAATACGATGTATCAATTCATCATAAAAACCGGGATCGAGAATGCGGCAGCCGATGCGCTCAGAAGAATTTATGCGTTTCGGGTTTCGCCAATTATAAAAGTCTCTGAAGTACAGGGAAAGATTGCCACATGCCAGGAAATAGTCAATCAGTTAAAATCGGCACAGTGGTGTCCACACCATATAAAACATTGAGCCTACAAAACGGTCTGTTGGTGCGGAAAGTAGGACAATCAGTGCAATGGTTTGTGCCAGAATCTATAAAAATAGAATTGATGGCCTATTGGCATGAAACGTTGGGACATCTCGGCGCCGGCAATCACGATTGTATTGGCCTGGCATGTCCAACGGAATTCGTAGCTATTGTTAACACTGCACTAATTGCCAACGTAGTAAGTCACAAAAACGAGATAAAATCACTCTGATTTCTTTCAATGCTACTGCATGAAACGAGTTTCTGCATATCGACCTGGTAGGTCTACTGCTGTTACCTCGCGGTGGGGTGTCTCGAATAGTCGAGTGTGTACTCTTAAAGAAGATCACAACAGACAAATTGTAACGTGTTTAGAAGAGCGATGGATCAGTCGCTTTGATGCACCACAAATTTTTCTTACAGTACAAGGGGCACAGTTGGACTCGAAAGAATTTAATCAGTGGTGCAAAGACCTTGACATAAAGCATTCTTGCACAGCCACGTATCACCCGCAGACCAATGCGGCGGCTGAGCGCGCACACCGGATGATTAAAGAGATACTGCGCTGTTGGTGCCACGAGAGCCCGGGAACGTGGAGAGAAAAATTACATTTGGTCGAGCGGGCCATGCGCTCCAACGACCATGCTCTATAGAGGGCATATTAGACTGCCCGATGAACATGTAATCCAAGGATGCCATGAGAGTTGCAACATAGCGGATATTCAGGAGCAACTAAAACAGTTAACTGAATATAATTAAACGAACATTGGTTGCGCGGGTGGTGATAACAATTATTATAATCAATGTTGCGGTCTTGATATAAACACCTGACCCATTATTTACTTACAAATATCAGTATAAACTAAGAATTGTATAGTGTGAAAAAGGACGAAACCGGTCTACTGGATGAATTGCCTTTTCCACACTATACAATTCTTAGTTTATACTGACATATGTAAGTAATTAATGGGTCAGGTGTTTATATCAAGACCGCAACCTTGATTATAATAATAGTTAACTAAATATGTTGGCGCCCCACAGCCACAAAGCTATGCAAGGCAACCGACACGCACCCGCCTAAACTTCGGCGACTATGTCATGGTCGTAAAGATCGAGCCCATGTCATTGCAGTCAATCAATGATGGGCCGTATCGCGTGGAAAGGGTGGACTCAGAGCACAATACAGTTTTGTTAGCATTTCCGATGGACCACGAGCTGTCGCACTTGATCGTTTAAGCCGGATGCCAATACCGATTCTTGAGAGAGAGAGAAGATGTAGCACTAGTCACGTATAAGACAAATGAACGAACAATGGGTCCTATCTAAGGCTGGTATTAATTCAACAGAAATTAATTACAGAAGCGCCCGTATAAGGATGAAGCAGTCAGCCCAATGATGAAAGCAGACTTCGAGCTGAAGTTAACATAAATTAATAAATATTTGTAATTTGTTTAATAAATAGATGCTCGTTATGCGAGCAAAATACTATATATAATTGATTAAAAATAAAGCATTTGTCGTATCTTTACAACATTGCTTCCGATGGGTTGGAAACGTTGATTCAAGGACTGACCGCTCAAAAAAACAATTTAACTGCAGAATTAGGCATAATTAAGTCTCGTCTGGACGTTACACTCATAATAAATACCGACGATATCCGCGTGCATGACCCAACCAATAAAGGTGGACACAACAACGAGCTACTGATCTTTAAATTTGAGTGTCACCGCACTGTTCCGTCCGCAGGAGGGATGGCGTTAATGCGGATTCACCAAGTGTTACGGGGTTGACCGTCAGTGGCTACGGCGTCTGCAATAAAGTTTTGTTCGTCCTTGACCTGAAAGATGTCAAATAGCGATTTGTTTAGAAGTGAAAGCTGCCTTTCCACTCTGGTAGGGTACTTGGCGATAATTGAAGTCGCGTTTCGAAGTGCGCTAACTAATGGTACGTGATCTGTAAAAATAAAAATTCTGCTGCTGCCAATGTTGCTGATAAAATGGCGCACTGCGTCGTCGATTGCGAGGAGTTCTGGACTAAAAATTTCGTATCTCGTTTCTATTGGTTTGAGAGTACGGGAATAAAAACTTATAGGATTCCGAAATCCCTCGATCTCTTATTCCAACGTGGCTACAACGGCGAACGCAGAAGCATCTGTCGTGATTAGAAATGGTTGTTGAAAAACTGGATGCGTTAGCATTGTAGCATTTGCTAACGAAATGATGGCGATTCGAAGTAATTCCTCCTCTTTAGGTGACCAAGAAATAATGGAGTTCTTGCTAAGCCATTTTCGATTCCGCAGGCGCCTACACAATGGTAATGTTGTCTTGAAAGGTCGGGACGGAATTTGCGATAGTAGTTTTGAACTCACAAAATTTTCTGCAACTTGCTAACAATCTTCGGTGACTTGATATTCCTGATTAAATTCGCCTTCGACGACAAAAGTTGAATAACTTGTGGCGTGATACAATGCCCTAGGAAGTCCACAGATGTAATTGCAATTTGCGGCTTGTCACAGTTAATCTTGAGTTCGTGGTTGGATCAGTGTGATAACACATTTCTTAAATGCTTGGCATGAGATTCTAAGTCTAGACTGAATACAATTATGTCATCTAGACATGGCATACAGTAAGGGGCGTCGTCACGAAGTATGTTGTCCATGAATCTTTGAACTGTCTGTTTAGCACACTTAAGTCCAAAAGGCAAGTAAAGATATTCAAAAATGCCAAATGAGGTGATGACCGCAGTCTTTTCAATATCTTCTGACGCTACCGTGTGTGGTGGTAGGCATGTCTGATGTCAATCACTGAGAAGAAATTGCTGCCGCTGAGTTTTTCAAGTAAATAGTTAATATTGGGAATGGGATATGCATCAGATTTTGTTACTGAATTTAACTTGTTGTAATCTCGGCAGGCTCTCTATTAACTGTTTGATTTTGAGATAAATGCAGTGGTGACACCCATGAACTTTTCGATAGTCTGATGATTCCCTCTTCCAATAACCTTGAAAATTCCTCTTTCAGTTTAGCAGGGGCCAGTGGTAGCTTCTTGAATGCAATAGGTTGTCTTTCTGTAACGATATGGTGCATCGTGTTGGAGACTCGTAGCTCTGACTTGTTGAGATCGAAAAGCGACCTGTGTTCTCAAAGAGCTGCTGAAATCTCTGCTGAATGATGCACTGGGGTTGGCAAAATGGTCTGTAAATCCAAAACGTTCGGAGTCAAGTGTCAAAAAAACTTTGCTCAAGTCCGGTGGAGTGTTCGATGATATTTGGATTGGCAAAATCAACAATGAGCCGAAATTTCAAAAGGAAATCAAGGCCTATTATGTTATGTGAGACATTGGCGACGATGAAGTTGTGAGTAAATGCACGCCGTAAACCCATGTTGAGTGTGCGATACCGGAAGCCATAAGGAGATATGGGCTCCGCTGTAGTTGTTACGAGTAAAACGCCTAGCGACATCTCACCCATTAAATCACCCGTGAGGACTGTAACTGCTGCACCTGTGTCAACGATGAATTCTTCACCAGTTCTGACATCAAGAAGATGCAGAGGTACGTTGGGCTGTTTGGCCGGGTCATGCAAACAAAGAGGCTGGTGATTGCGACTGAAATTGTCAGTTTTGCTGTCTGTGTGGCATATTCGGTGTGAACGAAAAGAGTCAATAGGAATGTCAAATTGTAAGTCATTACTTCCATGTGGCGCCGTTGATATCATTGATGCGCAAAAAATACAGTCTTATACTTTCTGCGCCATATGTTTCCGGATCCTGATGCTCCAATGCGCCTGTCTTCTGTGGCCTTTCCTGTCAACTGTGGAAATTGACATTCATTTGGAAATTCTTTCTAACGGCAGAGACAGACTTGACATGAATAAAAAACTTCTGGTGATTATAACACCAGTTTTTTGGGGAATATCTATTAAAAGATTGCACGGATCTAGATCACCGCCTTAAGTTATTTCGTGTTTTGTGTGGAAAATGGATCGTGCGTTCACCTGATTTAGCTCAGATTTCCCTATGGCCAATCCTTCTAGAAATTTAGCTATGTTCGCTATTGTTTTCTCAAAAAGGTGATCCTATCATCCTGCGGGGAAGTAAAAAAGGATAACGAATTTAACTTTGGTTTGAAAACCCTAAACTCTAACTTGAATCTCTCTGATAAGTCATCTATTGAGAGAGAGAGTTTGGGAGCTGTCTGGCGAACAATTTTCGTGACTAAGGAAGATTGTTAATAAAAATAATTTTAGACTTGTAAACGCCCCGGCTTCAAGTAAATGCCATACGACGTTACAAACTCGGTTAAGTTGCTCTGAATAGAGATTTGTTACTGATAGGGGGCCCTTAAGAGGGCCTGGTAATGCGTTCTCCTGAATTGATCAGAGTGTGAAGATGTCCTAGAGCCTTGGGTGGACTCTGGTTGAGTTGTCACTCCCGTGGTTGAGCTGTAATCACGATGTGGATAACGTCGTGCAGGTTCTGCAATTAATTGGCTCGTCTCTCTGGTTATACAGCAACAAGATGAGTCACGGATGCAGCCAATTGTTGGTGAAACTATCAGATCACCAGCGTAGGTATTGACTGCCGGCAGAACGCACACGCCTGACGTAAAGCAGAATGCAAATGCAACAACTGACTTGCATGGTAAATTGCCGTGCTTAAATAGCATGCCATGTCTACTTGCACACTATTGGTTAAACGGCAAGTTTCGCTTTTTTCTCATTGGTGCAACGTAAATAAAATAAAATTTAATTTACGCAATATGTCGGCCATTAATTTGTGTCGTTACAGACTCATGATCAAAAATATTGGTTTTATACCAACATTTCCGCAATTCCCTTAAAATCTTAATTGGGCCAAGGTTTTGCACGTCTAACTGCGCATATTTATTTATTATCTGCTCAGTTTCAGTGGGACCCAGCAAAGATTCTACTTCATTTTGGAAGCTTAAATGGGATTGGCTAGTTTCCTGATAGCCTCAAGCTTCAGATAAATCTGTCGTTGCAATTCTGAAGGTAGTTTAGCGAAAACCTTTGACAGTTTTTGATGACTATAAAGAAAAGCTCGCAATCTCCATTCCAAACAGGATTATCATTATCTAAAATTGGACCACAAACGAAATGCTTAACAAATTCTGCTTCCACATTTGAAACTGACAGAATGAGGATCGACGCACTCAGAAAACACATGAAATTATGTGCTTTCAAAAGATCACAAGTCACCGTTTATCAGTTTCAAACAGTTAATAAAAATCGTCGTCCACATTATTCCAGTTTGGCACAAAAAATAACGAGATCACTCAATTAGTTAATGAGAACCCCGTAGATGCCAGTCTTAATACACTTATTTGAGTCTGATTAGCTGGTTTTCTCTTTCACGTCAATTAAGTTCATACCTACAATATCTTGATTTAAAATGTCAGTGTCCTCGAACTTAAGATTAGCTACCATGTTAATCAAACTTAAATATATTTGATATCTTTAATAATAGGCAAAGGACTGTGTACTTCTTAACAATACAATTCAATCAATAACCTGGAAAGAGATAAGATGCGAAAAACAGAATTATTAAATTAAATGTTCCTGAACGTTCCAAATATGGACGATTCAAAAGACAAATTAGTAGCAGGATTATACTTTGAAGATCAAACGTTGTGAAAACCGAAATGAAGATATAAAATGTCAAATGCAGCTTGCTAGAGAAAGACACGCAAGAATAGTTACTGAATACCAAACTCAAATTACGCACAAGTCAATATTATATATAATGCAAATAATATAATAGAATATCTTTATTTGGATTCAAACCACACATGTTCCATCAAATAATAAAATTGGAAAATGTACAATATAAAAATATATCACATCACATAAATATGTGCAATTAGTCTCATGTAGATAAGTAAATCTCACTAGTTGTAGTGTACAATATATCAAAATCAGAAAGTTCGGCTGTAAAGAGTGATAGATTCTTCATCAAAATGGGAAAAGTTAAGGTATGATTCGAGTATAACATTATGCGAAAAAGAGGAACCATGACTAGCAATTTATTGTATGTATTGTTGACTAACATGATGATATTGTTGGGGTATTTTGTGGAGTTGCTTTCTAGTTCGTGATTGTTTACCCCTACTACATATCAATGGTGGCCATTATTACTACCCGTGCACCCAATCAGTCTCTGATCCATTTCGGATGGTTGATATGAGAAGACTGAAAAAAGGTTTCATAGATATATTCCACACAATGCAGCATATATAAATATAATTCACTGTTAATCCGAATTGAATGAGTTGGTAGGCAATAATACAGTTTTTAATACAAAAGTATGTTTTAAATACCGTTCACAATTAAACTAAATTGTCCGTCTTCTAGACGGCAAAAATAAAGGTGACTTATGTCTATAAAGTGAAATGTTTAGCGCAAATGTCTAGAATGTAATGAGTAGTCAAACGATTAAAAATACATGATAATATGAGCCTAGTAAAATTGTTTATGTTCATAAAGAAAAATGTTTTGTGTAAACCCTTTAAAGATTTAAATGACAAACAACTCACAAATGTTTAACTCCTTGTTTTTTTATAGTAAACAATCAATCATTTTCATAGTAACGAATAATCCGATTTAATGAGATAAATTCACTAACACAATAGTCCACCGCGTGATCCTCTCGGATCGCGCGCGGTTCTGTCTATTTTATAAAAACACTATTAATTACAAATAAAATTGCAGTTCAAAAAATATCGATTAAAACTGCTTGAGACTAAAAGAGATTGTTCCTAAAATCACAGCTAAGAGAAATATTGTTTAAGGACAGAGTTAGAATATTTGACCTTAAAGAGCACAGCGTTTGTAAAATTCGACCTTCGTTGGGTTGTAACACGGAGCCGCGTGTTACATACACCCCCCCCCCCGACAGTGAAAATTAGTACACAATGAAGGGGGCTAACCTTACAGTAAATGTTATTGCTCTTTCATGCCGTATAACGACTGATTTTGGTTCTGTCAATACTGATACTGGCTCCTCTATTTCTCGCGTTCTTGGACGGATGGTTAGGTCGAAGTGTTCGAGAAAGTCACGTCCAATGATGTTTCATGTCGTGCTGTCGATGATGAACCTATATTTGAGACATCATTTTGAGTTGGCGAACGAGATTGTGTGTACTCGTACCCCAAACGTCGCTATGTTGGAGCCATTCGCGCAGGTCAGACTGTTGGTGTCGACTGGGTGGTTGGGTTCGAGATAATTGTGGCGTTGTGAGCTTACATCTGATACAGTGTCTATGACAATTAATTCGCCAGAGATTGCGTCACGGATGAGAAAGTATGTTGATAGTGGCAACCGGCAATGAGATTGATTGCTGGCATTTGGGCGATTGAAGCATGACTTAATTGGAGCCGTCGCTGTAAAGACAATAGTTTGATTGCGCTCTACCGCGCAGGCAACGTGCTTCGAGCCATCAGACGTGGAGCGGCCAACAATTTGGGGTGCTCAGCCTCTGCTGCCGCTGAGGAGGCTGACCCCACCCGTCTTCCGAACCTTCCATGGGCGGATCCTCCTGAGTTGTTGAGGGTAACCGCGCCCATTTGAACGTCGCGTCTGTGCGCGGGTATGTGCAGCCGTTTCCGAGGCAATAACGTGTGTAGTGGCCTTCATTGAAAGTGCTTTGATTTCTCAAAATCTAGCTGTTTATTAATTCCTTACTGGCTGTGAGTTCGACGAACCGAGGCACCATAATGTAGGGGTACTTTTCGCTGTTGCTATCTCGTTCCTGATTTTGTACCCCTACTACTTATCAATGGTTGCTATTATTACTACCCGAGCATCCAATCAGTCTGTTCCTTTTCAGATGGTTAATATTAGAAGGCCGAAGAAAGGTTTCACGTATATATTCCACACAATGTAGCACATATAAATATAAAGTGATTTATGTCTATAAAGCGAAATGTTTAGCACAAATGTCTGGATTGGCATAAACATAATCATATGATTGAAGATACATGATAATGTGAACATAGTAAAATGATTCATGTTTATAAAGTAAAATGTTTTATACACAAGTGGTTATTGTTACACAAATGTCTGGATTATAATGAGTAGTCAGACGGTTAAAGATACATGATAATATGAGCCTAGTAAAATTATTTATGGTCATAAAGTAAAATGTTTTGTGTAAACCGTTTAAAGATTTAAATGACAAACAACTCACAAATGTTTTTTATAGTAAACAATCAATCATTTTCATAGTAACGAATAATCCGATAAATTCACTAGCACAATAGTCCACCGCGTGATCCTCTCGGATCGCGCGCGGTTCTGTCTATTTATAAAAACACTATTAATTACAAATAAAATTGCAGTTCAATAAATATCGATTGAAACTGCTTGAGACTAAAAGAGATTGTTCCTAAAATCACAGCTAAGAGAAATATTGTTTAAGGACAGAGTTAGAATATTTGACCTTAAAGAGCACAGCGTTTGTAAAAATTGACCTTCGTTGGGTTGTAACACGGAGCCGCGTGTTACATACACCCCCCGACAGTGAAAATTAGTACACAATGAAGCGGGCTAACCTTACAGTAAATGTTATTGCTTTTTCATGCCGTATAACGACTGATTTTGGTTCTGTCAACACTGATACTGGCTCCTCTATTTCTCGCGTTCTTGGACGGATGGTTAGATCGAAGTGTTCGAGAAAGTCACGTCCAATGATGTTTCATGTCGTGTTGTCGATGATGAACGGATATTTTAAACATCATTTTAAGTTGGAGAACGAGATTGTGTGTACTCGTACCCCAAACGTCGCTATGTTGGAGCCATTCGCGCAGGTCAGACTGTTGGTGTCGACTGGGTGGGTTGGTTCGAGATAATTGTGGCGTAGTGAGCTTACATCTGATCCAGTGTCTATGACAATTCATTCGCCAGAGATTGCGTCACGGATGAGAAAGTATGTTGATAGTGGCAACCGGCGATGAGATTGATTGCTGGCATTTGGGCGTTTGAAGCATGACTTAATTGGAGCCGCCGCTGTAAAGACAATAGTTTGATTGCGCTCTACCGCGAAGGCAACGTGCTTCGAGCCATCAGACGTGGAGCGGCCAACAATTTGGGGTGCTCAGCCTCTGCTGCCGCCGAGGAGGCTGACCCCACCCGTCTTCCGAACCTTCCATGGGCGGAATCACCTGAGTTGTTGAGGGTGACCACGCCCATTTGAACGTCGTGTCTGTGCGCGGGTATGTGCAGCCGTTTCCGAGGCAATAACGTGTGTAGTGGCCTTCATTGAAAGTGCTTGAATTTCTCAAAATCTAGCTGTTTATTAATTCCTTACTGGCTGTGAGTTCGACGAACCGGGGCACCATAATGTAGGGGTACTTTTCGCTGTTGCTATCTCGTTCCTGATTTTGTACCCCTACTACTTATCAATGGTTGCTATTATTACTACCCGAGCATCCAATCAGTCTGTTCCTTTTCAGATGGTTAATATTAGAAGGCCGAAGAAAGGTTTCACGTATATATTCCACACAATGTAGCACATATAAATATAAAGTGATTTATGTCTATAAAGCGAAATGTTTAGCACAAATGTCTGGATTGGCATGAATATAGTCATATGATTGAAAATACATGATAATATGAACATAGTAAAATGATTTGTGTTTATAAAGTAAAATGTTTTATACACAAGTGGTTATTGTTACACAAATGTCTGGATTATAATGAGTAGTCAGATGGTTAAAGATACATGATAATATGAGCCTAGTAAAATTATTTATGTTCATAAAGTAAAATGTTTTGTGTAAACCGTTTAAAGATTTAAATGACAAACAACTCACAAATGTTTTTTATAGTAAACAATCAATCATTTTCATAGTAACGAATAATCCGATAAATTCACTAACACAGTAGCCCACCGCGTGATCCTCTCGGATCGCGCGCGGTTCTGTCTATTTATAAAAACACTATTAATTACAAATAAAATTGCAGTTCAAGAAATATCGATTGAAACTGCTTGAGACTAAAAGAGATTGTTCCTAAAATCACAGCTAAGAGAAATATTGTTTAAGGACAGAGTTAGAATATTTGACCTTAAAGAGCACAGCGTTTGTAAAAATTGACCTTCGTTGGGTTGTAACACGGAGCCGCGTGTTACAATGACTTTGCTTTGGTGCCTTTATATTAACTTTGTGTTAACATTATTTTATTTTTTGCCGTCTAGAGCACGGTCAATTTTGCCAAACAATGAATTTTAATTTACTTTGCAACCTTGATCATAATACACGTATGATAATTCGACTTAGCCTTCTCCCATCGCGACAAAGGGAATTGAAAGGGAACTGGTTATAAGCACGGCCCACGAAACCCATTTCTTCCGACGTCAGCTACCAGGCATATGTAAGAATAGCATAGCATCGCTAAATAAACAGCTACCCCGCAAAACCTCTTAAATATGTCGCCTCACGTCCTACAATAAACTCTTAGTTTATGCTGACAAATGTTTCTATTCTTGAAATTCTACTGCTAATACTACTACTGATAGTAATATAAATATTAATTTTATATACTTTATTTGGGCAACAAATCCCATCTGTCCCAACAACTGAAAATATGATACCATTGAAAAATAAGAAATATGTATATCTGAGTGAAATAATTATTAGCAAAATATATAAATAATGTGTAACGGCTTAAGAACAATTCGCCGAGATATTGCGTTAATGAAATTCAAATTTAATTTACGCGTGTGGAGGATGTTGAATCCTCCGCCTTATATAAAATGACCTTGAATGATAAATTTAAAACACCATAGCTGATTGTACCAACTTTATTTAAAAAGAATTTTTTCTTTTTATTTTCCAGAACATTCTTTGTTTGAATACTTGATTTTTAAAATTGTGCGATAATTTCAGTTTTTGAGTATCTTGCTTACTGTCTGGTACGATAATTTTGGTCTGCTGCATTTTAACATTTCTTTCCATAATAAACGATTACAACATTATACAATAAACTCTTCCATCAATTGCATTGTGTTCTGATATACTATAGCACTGAGGAGGAGCCTTGGAACAGGTATAATTGTTTTATTTGTGGGTCACGTACACATCAAAACAGATTTATTGCTGGGATTGAAGCTGTCCGACTCTCACCTTCCATTTGCCATTGTAAGTGTCAATTTAATTATTAAAACATTTGATCATGGATACCGATATTAAGTATGAGGACACATGCAAGTTAGTGCAGGACATAGCGGACTTGAATTTAAATGACACAAGCAATAATATAAGCATATCAGACTCTACTGTGAATTTTAGGACTTCCAGCGATCTGGCATCTATGGGGCTTACAGACACGAATAGGTTAGGGGCCTCAACAAAATTTGGCGACCGCGCCAGTCCAAAAATATTAAGTCTACCACAGTATAAGTCAGAAAAACATTCAAGTTGGGTAGGAGATGCCCAAATGATATTTAGTGCTTATAATATCGTGAACCCTATGGAAAAATTTGTTGCAGCATGGATGGCATTGCCTGAAAATTTCCGAAATGATTTGGAAAATTTCAGAGACAGAACTGTAGAAGAAAAGCCGTATAATGCATTTGAGTTATTAATGGCAGAAATTCAACAGAGATATCAGCCTGGAAGATCAGCGCAAATGTGCGAATTATTACGCTTAGAAAAAATGGGGCGTCAACTACCGTCCGAATTTTACGAACGCCTTTGCACAAAAGCTTCCAGGTTGAATATATCTAGAGATGTAGTCAACTCCATTTTTACAGCTGAGCTACCAATTAGGCTCAGAACAACAATGGAAGTATTTGACACAATGAACATAGATTGGCCAACAAAACTCAGAGGGTTAGACGGCGTGTATAAACAGCAAGAACCACAAGTACATGCTGTAATGGCAGATTCTGTAACGATGCAGCCAGTCAGGGCAGATACCGAAAACCACCTGACTATACAAGAAACTTTGTGTTTCTTATGTAGAGAAGTTGCTAGCTTGCGTAATGATATTGCACAACTTCAGAGTCAGGATAGGTATAATAGACGTAGAAGGAGTCACTCGCGTCAACGTTTCGAAGGGCCACGCGGATGGTGCAAGGCACATTGCAAATACGGACGCAGTGCGAAGTGCCAAGGCAAAAATTGTAATTACCCGCGATTAGGTGGACCCACATGGAAAGGAAGCACAAAACCGGTTGAGAGGAATCCGTCACCGGGAAAAGGGAACAACCCCCGCTAGTAGGAGCCGTAGGGGGGGTTCCATTGCAAAGGCTCCCAGATATGCCTTTAAAAGGCATACTCAAAGCAAAAGAGGCGACTAGTACAAATAGCACCGAGATAAAAGGCAAGAGAGTCCGATTCTCACTAAGCGGGGATCTTGAAAACATTGCCGGATTGTCCAGCAAAAAGTT
The DNA here is from genome assembly GCA_029291075.1 of Eudiplozoon nipponicum. Classification (NCBI taxonomy): domain Eukaryota; kingdom Metazoa; phylum Platyhelminthes; class Monogenea; order Mazocraeidea; family Diplozoidae; genus Eudiplozoon; species Eudiplozoon nipponicum. Next base: position 32,711 of record JAQBSW010002879.1, read on the forward strand.
CATTAGTAAGGATGAATTATCTGGATTAGAATTTCTCATAGACACGGGTGCTGAGGTAAGCATAGTTAGGTCAGACGTGGTGGAAGCAGATTGCCCCACATTTGATTATCAACTATGGGCCGCTAACGGTAGTCCAATTGAAGTAAAAGGGATGAAAGAAATGTCGGTAACATTAGGCCAGAAATCTTCCTTCCGTTGGAATTTTCTAGTAGCCGATGTCAAGGACCATATCATTGGCATGGATTTCTTGACCCATTTTAAGCTGACATTAGACCCCATAGCCAGGACTATCGCAGAAGGCGTAGGGACATCAACACATACTGAGTCTAACGTGTCGGCAGTTAGAACAGTCCTCTTACCTCGTCCAACAGTCGCACATGACTTTGCCGATATAATCGAGAAGCACCTAGCAGTGTTTCAACCTTTAAGTGCCAAAAGGATAAGTCTGAAGACAGGAGTAGAACACCTAATAGAATTGGTGGCTCCGTTGTCTTGTTCACCAAAGGCTCAACCATTGGCACAACACAAGCAACAGTTTGCTTTGTTCGAATTTCACCAATTGCGCGATGAGGGGATTTGTAGAAGGTCAAATTCCAATTTTGTTTCCCCAATAGTGGTAGTTCCCAAACCTGAACCGGGTCAATGGAGGGTTTGTGGGAATTATCGTCTATTAAACTCAGTGACGAAGGGTGATTCTTATCCTCTCCCTAACCAGAGTACCTTGCTCCGAGATATAATGGGATATGAGGTTTATTCAACTTTAGATCTCCAGAAAGCGTACTATCAGGTACCAATGGAAGAAAGTTCGATACCACTCACCGCAGTCAGATTTCCAGGAGGGGGATCGCATGAATTTCTTCGAATGCCTTTTGGTTTGAAAAATGCCAGTCAGACATTCCAGCGTTTGGCTGAAGAAATCCTTCAGAATTGTCCATTTGCGAGAGTATATATAGACGACATAATTATTTTTAGTCGCTCCCGAAATGAACATCGTACGCATTTGGAAACGGGTTTGACCAGGCTGGAACAATATGGATTAGTGGTCAAACCTAATATAGGTTGCTCTTCAGTTAAATACCTTGGGCATATACTTTCCAACGACGGAATTAAACCTTTGGAAGATAACGTCCAAGCTATTAAGGACGTAACGGAACCCCGAACCGTACGCCAGTTGCGAAGGTTCTTGGGTATGATCAGCTATTATCTTCGATTCATTCCAGGTCTAGCCGGAATTCTTGGATCGTTAACAAGCCATCTCACTCGTGAAAACAGCACGATCAAGAAGTCTTGGCCTATAAACTTGAGTCAAGAAGACCGAGAAAATTTCCAAAAGGCCAAGGACATGTTAAGTGACGTAACCACATTAGCACCTGTAGATTGGGAAAAACCTTTCGAACTAATCACAGATGCCTCAGATGTTGCATTAGGGGCAGTGCTACAGCAAAGAGATCAGGACGTAGTAAGACCGATTGGGTTTTATAGCCGTAAGCTTAATGATCGAGAAAAACGTTATGATACGTTTGGTAAAGAGCATCTAGCAGTGTATGCAGCAGTGATACACTTCGAGCATTACTTAGATGGTCACAAGTTTAAGTTATTGACCGATCATAAGCCATTGATTAGCATACTTGGTAAGACAGCTAGGCTTAATTACTCTCGTAGAGTAAATTCCCAAATAACACGGTTAGCAGAGTTCGATTTCACTGTGTCTCATATTGCTGGTAAGGAGAATGTGGTGGCCGATGCACTTAGCCGACCGAATGAAGCTGATGTCGAGCTGATATTTCAAGGTCCATTAAAAAATTTAGATGAATCAATGAACGATTTCGTTAGTCAAATCGAGGAAGCGCAAGGATCGGATCCCTTTACATTAGTATTATCCAAAAGACCAGGATATGTTCGTAAGCTCATAAGTGGCAAGTGGTTGTTATGCGAAACATCTAGAAGTCAACCACGACCATATGTGCCATTGGAGTTACAGGCCAAGATTATCCAAGTGTTGCATGACATGGGTCATCCATCCATTAAAGCCACCATTCGATTGATCAACGACAGATACGTATGGCCGCACATGTCTAAAGACATACGGGTATGGGTAAGAGCCTGTGCCAAGTGTCAAACGTGTAAGGTGTGGAGACATACCAGAACCGAGATAAAGAACATTGGAATACCAAATGGACGGTTCAGACACGTACACATAGACATTGTTGAGATGCCTGAAGTAAACGGAAACAAATACTTGCTGACTATGGTAGATAGATTTAGTCGTCAATTTGAAGTGGCGATTTTAAAAGACATGACAGCGCAAGAAGTTTTGTTCGCGTTTCTACATAATTGGATATCGCGTTATGGTGTTCCGGAAAAGGTCACTAGTGATCGCGGTAGTCAATTTATGTCAGAGCTTTTCGTAAGATCCCTCAACATCATGGGAACCACTATAATACATACTAGCGCGTATAACCCACGAGCGAATGGGATGGTAGAAAGGCTACATCGTGAACTGAAAGCTGCATTAAGGTGTACTAGTGGAACAAGCTGGATACACGATCTTCCTATAGTACTACTCGCCATGCGCAACAGATATAGGGCACAATTAGGAACTTCCATTGCAGAATTGGTTTATGGAGAACCATTAAGGTTGCCTGGAGATCTTCTAATAGAAACTCCAAGTAGTCTTGATTGGGCTTCTAGTTATGTAGATTGGTTTGTAGGAGCACTTAGAGACAAGATGTGTCGTTTGGCCCCAACCAAAACTAGAAAACCTAAAACTAAATGCTATGTGTCCTCTGATTTAAAATCGGCATCGCATGTTTATTTTACTAAGGAGAATAGGAAGAATTGCCTAACACCATTTTACAAAGGACCATACAAGGTCAAGAGGATGACTGATAAGAATGTCATCATAGAAATAAATGGCATTGAGGATTGTGTTACGTTGGATCGCTGTATTCCACAGTTTATCTGAATTGACGGTGTGACCGAATTAAAAGATGCGTCGAATGACCGTTCCATGGGCGAATCTGAGGTGTGCAACCCCCATCTTGCAGACACATAATGAAATGCAGTACTCGGAAAAACCGTTGTCTAACATATCAAAATCTTATTCTACTGAATCACAGCATGAAAATTATTTGTTGACACCAGATGATTTTGAAGAACCAGCGAATGTTATATCGGGCGAGATGACGACGCCAGTATGCACAAAACGTTATGGAAGAATACTTCGACAGCCGAAGAACGATGATTACATCTATTATTAGCCGTTCCTCTCTTTTTTTGAGAAGGTGGTGTATGTGGAGGATGTTGAATCCTCCGCCTTATATAAAATGACCTTGAATGATAAATTTAAACCACCATAGCTGATTATAACAACTTTATTTAAAAAGAATTTTTTCTTTTTATTTTCCAGAACATTCTTTGTTTAAAGACTCGATTTTTTAAATTGTGCGCTATTTTCAGTTTTTGAGTATCTCGCTTCAAACCTGGTGTTGAATTTTCGTCTGCTGCATTTTAATATTTCTTTCCATAATAAACGATTACAACATTGTACAATAAACATCTTTCAATCCTTGCCTTGTGTTCTGATATAATATAGCACTGAGGAGGAGTCTTGGAACAGGTATAATTGTTTTATTTGTGGGTCACGTACACATCAAAACAGATTATTGCTGGCATAGCAGCTGTCCGACTCTCACCTTCCGATTGCCATTGTAAGTGTCAATTTAATTATTAAAACTTTTGATCATGAGTACCGATATTAAGTGTGAGGACACATGCAAGTTAGTGCAGGACATAGCGGACTTGAATTTAAATGACACTAGCAATAATATAAGCATATCAGATTCTACTGTGAATTATAGGACTTCCAGCGAACTGGCATCTATGGGGCTTACAGACACAGATAGGTTAGGGGCCTCAACACAAGTAAAAAACAGTGCTGTTCTCTTATCTTAGCGCGGTCGCCAGTTTGTAAACTGCAAGTAAATGCAGTGTGACGTTGCAAAATAGTAAACAAGCCGTAGATAATGAGAGATAGTTATTATGGGGCCGGACTTGCGTTCTTCGGAAAATGCCGAGAAAGCTAATACGTGTTGCCTGAGACATGATCTGACTGATTGGCTGGTGTTCCTTTGTGTGGATGAACCGTGATAAGTAGATGTAGAAACCTGAGAGGTGATTTGCTGTTCAAAGGTTCTGAACTGTCCTATTGAACATCTGCGGCAACACCGTGGTGGCCGGCACACGTAGAAATCCGAATAATATATAATAGATTGCGTACGACTAGTCGTGCAACATTAAGAAGATTGTAATAACCAACGTTCACGTGACGCGATGAAACAGCATAATAAACGCAAGTCCAGAAGTCAGCGTGGATAAACAATCAAGTAGAGAGAGCGATAGCAATCACACGTGGCGAGCAGGGCGGAAATGTCAAGTATGTCTGAATGGTACATGCACTGTGCAAGCGCAAGGTCGCACGCCATTAGTCAAAGGCAAATTTTCCTTGTTTTCTTTGATCGCGCGTTTTATAATTTCAATTTCATTTAGGCAATATGTAGGCGAATTAATCTGAGCCGTTAAAAGTGTAAACGCTCCAGCTTCAAGTAAATGCCGTACGACGTTACAAAGTCAGTTTTATTGCCAGGAAAGCTGAGTTAGTACTGTTGGGGGACCTGGCGTTCTCTGGCAAATGCCGAGAAGGTCAGGTAGTGTAACAGTGTCCAGAAGTACTCCTAGACTCTTGAGACCAGCTCTGGTTGACTTTGGCTGTGGTCCCTTCTGTTGTGACGTTGAAATCTTCCTGAGTAAACTCGTTGCAATTCTGCAGTAAATGGCTCGTCTGTCTAGTAGTACAGAAACAAGATTGCCGTGACTGAAATTGCCAATGTGTGTGAAGGAAACCCAAAAACCAGCGTAGGTGACGATAGCAAACAGCACGTTGGAGAAACGCGCAACAGAAGGCACACGCGAAAACTGACTGGCATGGTAAAATCACCGTGCTTAAATAATCTTGATTAGCAGCTTGCACACCATTGGTTAACGGCAAACTTCTTTTTTCTCATTGTTTCAGCGTAAATTGAATTTAATTTAATTAAAGCAATATATCTGCGAATTGGTTTGTGTTGTTACACAAGCCGTTACACAAGTTTTTTATTGACTGAAAAGCCATGTAAGTTTTTAAATATTTGAAATTTATACTTTATTATATATTCTAAAACAATAGTTAACGTTTAGCCAAAGTAAAATATTTGGTTTACAGAAAACTAATAAGCGCTATTTAATAAAACCTTTTAGAAAATTCTGCTGTATTTTATTATTTCTTTACGGCTTTTATTTTTTAAGTCTTCAGCTAACTATTAAATTCGATGCAACATTTTTATGATTGGTGCTCCTGTTAGGAAGCCTTACAGCAGAGTTTGTTGTGCATGTGAGTGTATTTGTCCGTTGCATACATGTTATTTAAGTTTAATTTTTTCTACATAATATATTTTTTGGCATGTGGAGTTTCCAGCACAATTTTCTAACATGATCTCAATGCTGCCAAGTCTGTTGACCATCTTCTGGTCTATTGCAATCAGGAAATACTCTGGCGATAGCATCAGTCTGCAACGCTTCGCCTTGTAACCACTCCAATCAGTTCCTTAATGTCATTTAATTTGAGATAAACATCCGTGGTTATAAGAAGTCATTTTTATTAAACTCTAAAAATCTAACGACTTGAAATGTACGTTTCAATCAACACTGCACTCAAATACTTCAGTCTATTAATTGATTTAGCACGAAAAAATTATTGAATTACCTTTTCCAAACTATCGTCGCATACTTCCAGATTTTCCCTAACTGTCACCAGTGCGTTTTTTCAGGCTGATCTCCTAAAGCTGGCGCTGGTGGCGTGGGTGCGTATTGTTGATGCTGCTGACTTAGCGTAAGTGTTCTGTTTATGGGGCTTCTTGTTTAAAAGGTACGCTTAAAGCTGTTGCTGTAGGGGTTCTTACCCTGTTACCTAGTTGAAGTCCGAAAGATGCAAAGCTCGTATAACTCTGTGTGGGTTTGTATGCGTCTGGTCTTTGCCAATCAAGATATAAGCCAGGGTTTATTGAACAGCCTTTTCCTCCTAATCTATCAGGTTCAAACGTGCGACAATTCCAGCGATGTTAGTTGTGCCCTCAAATTTAAGATTATCCTCAATGATAACCAAAATCGTATTTATTTAACTGTATGGTTGGCACTAGGACAGTGCTTTTTAAACAGAGCTGCACACAACCCGTTTGATATAGAATGGAATTGGCTGGGAAAATAATCAAATTATTTGTTCCTAACCGATTTTAATATGTTCGTATGAGTAATTATCCTTGTTTTAATTATTCTATCGTGTATGAATGCTGCAAAGTTTACTCAAGACTGCACAGATTAAAAATCAAAACCATGATGGCTGCGAAATTCAACCAGGTAGGCTCGCGAAAGTCCGGTCTAAATACTGAAGACTGATATTAACCACAATTCAAATATTAAAATAATCAAAAGGATTTAAACAAAGTATGTTCTCGAATTTAAACAAATATTTTCCTTGTTTAATTATATTCGCTTCTATCAACCCCGATGGTTTAAATTTATTAATAAATTGTCCCATGAGTTTTGTCGGCAGAATTACTTCCTGCACACACACCATCTCAAAATATGAATAACAATAGATGTATTAAAAATGCTTTCTCTGTCATTTAATTCGTCTTTGTGTATATTTCATTCTCTTCTGACTGGTTCACATGACTTGGTTCCCTTGTAACCCAGCTGCAACTGGTACCGATGTCGTAGACAATGTGCCTTATAAGTGCGGCTCGCTTGAATTTGGCGTCTGTGATGTTGGTTTACAAATTTTAGATTTTCCTGTGGAACGACAGTCCTTTAACTCATTTTCTCATTACGTCTCGTTATCAATCCAGATAGACTGGCAAAAGCAATGATCCATAGTTATACAATCCGGCGGAATTACTTCCTGCACAAACACACACGCACACCACCTCAACAAATGCATCTGATAATGGACGTAATCCAAATGCTTTTGCTGTCGGTTAATCTTTCTGGTTCGATTTGTGAATATTAGTGCTCTCAACGTCGTCATTGAGTATTTTTATTCTCTTTATAACTGGTTCACCTGACGTTGAGAATGCGTGATGTTCTTGTAACTCAGTTGAAACTGGTGCCGATTTCATAGACAGTACGCTTTACATGTCCTGCCCGCTTGAAGTTGTCTGTGAATTCGGGCTGCAAAGGATAGATTTGGTTATGGAACGACAATCCTTTAACTTATTTTATCATTAGGCCTCGTCTTCAATCCAGATAAACTGGGGAAAGCAATGATCCAAAATTACTTAATCCACAATGCCATTAATATCTATTATGTCATTTTTTGTATGTTATCTTTCTGGTCTTGTACAGTCCCTTCAAAAATGGTGTAAAAATCCTTCCATTTCTCATTAGCTTTATAAAAATACGATGCCGATTTGAAGTCGGAGGACACAGCACTTGGTTTTGAACGTTCTTCTTTAGTCGACGCTTAGTGACACATCTTATCTCTATTTGCTCCAACGAATAAATCTTTAGAACTACATGTCTCATCAAGAGATCCCTAAACAGTCTCAACAGTTCTTTATGAACATATTTCTGATAGAGAAACTAAAGTAAGATCGTGTACCCTGCTCGTCCCATCGGTAAACCTTAATGCAGCTTTCATTTTAAGATGCAGAATTTCACCATATTTTTTTCATGGTTTTTTACATGAGTATGAACTATCCATTTTTTCAATGTATTCAAGAATTTAATAAAAGATTCTGACATGAACATGTTACTGCGATCACGGCTGGCCCTTATCGGTAATACATGTCGCCATATAATAATATGTAGAAACGTGAATAAAGCTTCTTGAGCTGTCATATCCTTTAAATTTGTCACATAAACTTGACGACTGCATCGATCAAACATTGTAGGCTACTATTTCTCGCTGTATCAATAGCCAGCTTTGAGACAGGGAACGTTCCAATTGTCTGATCTAGGGCTGACGTAAATACAATGGAAAGTTCTCGCAGAAGTACACGTATTAAGATGAAGCAGTCAGCTCAATAATAGAAGTAGCCTTCGAGCTACAGAAATAAATATAGAATAATAAAAATTTATATTTTGTTTTACTAAATGGACGCGCTTGGTACGATCAAACTCCTATAAATAATTGGTTAAAAAAAGCATTTGTGTTGGGTTGAACAATGGCTTCTGCCGGATTTGAAAAGTTAGTAAGAGTACTGTCTGCACAAATGAACACTTTGACCGCAGAGTTAAAGATTATTAAGTCTCGGCTGAAGGAATCCGCATAAACGACCCAACCAATATAGGTGAAGTCAGCAATGATCATTGATTCTTATTAGGTCACCTAGATTGATGTAGAAATTATATCTAATTGCCAAATTACGAATTTATTGCTGGTGCAAACAGCAAAGTTATCAGGATTTCGGCTTATGCAGAATCTGTCTTGTTGACTGTCACGGTGAACCCTTTCGTCATTAACTCCCCCAAACTTGACTTCAGTACAATTAATGGAGCCTGTGATTCTTGACGAGATATTTATCTATACTTGTAGCCATATTAATTCCGGCCTGATGACCGGCGAGTTCAAGCTATTCAGCCAGGGAATGGTAGCATGAACCTTGGGGTGATCTAAAGGGATACAACATCCAGTTTCATGTAAAGCCTCGAGTTTGGTCTAACTGCGCAGTGAACTAATCGTTAAATATTTAGTAACGGAAGTAGAGCAAGTGTGCCGTACGCGATGGGCAAGTTTCGGCTGCTGAAGTAAACTGGCCACTGGATCTTGGCAGATAGTGCTCATCAGCCTTGGTTGCCAGACTATCTAAGAGAAGGGAAACTCCGAATACAAACCATCCTTACTAAGAATGGACGACCTAGTGTTCTTTGACGGTCCAAATATAACCATAAATGATACTAATCATAATGATTACATACTGCATCGGCCGTCATGCAGTATAAAAACGGTCACCTTATATGCTGAGTCGTGCATGGTGGATAAGCGAAATCAGGCTACTGCAGGCACCTATATCTCCGACCCTGTCTCCTTTTTCTCTTTCCTCTTCTCATTCTAACAAAACGCTCTTATAGATATTATGAATATGGTGGTTGATGATTATATCACTGAGTCCAATATCAAATTTCCATATATCGAAAGTAATTTAAGTAGACCGCCATTCATTAAACCTAGGTCAGGTTTTAACATCGGCGCATTTAATGCGAAAACATTTAAACAACTTGGGCAACAAGTGGCTCCTACACGTACGTTAAAGAAATTCAAAATCGATGTATATTACGTTTCTGAATCTAGAATACAGGATCCTACGTGCATTAAAAAACCAGGTGTATCCTCTTTATCTACGGATTGTTAGATCAGAACAGTCTAGTTCGTCAGTTTTCTCAATCCGGTAAATGAGGCGTTGTTATTGTTATTAGCACAATAGCTGAAGCATGCTCAACTGGATGGATTCCATGTAAGTAACCGAATTTGACAAGTTTAAATACACGTACTAAAATCATTGCATTAAACGTTAATTAACATTAACCTTTCCGTTGTATTAGCATTTGCTCCCACCAATTTTAGCACAGACGAAAGCAAGGACGCTTTTTACTCCGATATGAGCTCTTTACTAACTAGAGAAAGAAGTTCAGCTATAGTCTTGGTTATGGGTGACATGAATGCTAAAGTTGGGCGCTTAAGTAACCCATGAATTTTAGTTTGGTTCACAGCTGCGCGGAACATATATTATAAAATTCAAATAGATGTAATCAAACTTGAACAACCGTCCGTCCGAAAACAATACGAAGATATTTTAAAATCAAAACTAATCGGTCTTGTTGGCGAAAATTCGAATTTACTTTTGCCGAAGATGAATTCTACAACGCACAATGCAGATACTAATGTATGTGGCATTGTAGGCCCCCGCAGAAATGATCATTGTTTTTTTGTAAATTCTTTGGAGATACTCGAAAGTAGGCACCAAACTCCACCTAGCTCGGCCTATAATAATATTTTTAGAAATGTAAGACGCCAACTTACGCATAGTCTAAAAGTCGATCTCGAATCCTTTGAAGCCATATAGACTGAAGTTATGGAAGAAGCGTTCGCATTAGGTAACATTCGCTATTTGTTCCAACTTATCTGCGCAACAGGTCCGAGAAAATTAGCAGTTAGTGAAACTATAAATGATAGTAACAATCATCTAATAACCGATAAAATAAGTCGTTTTAATAGGTTGGCTGATAACATCAAAAATAATTTGTTATGATACCTGTGACAGTCCCGATTCCCAAAAGTAGGCATGCATCAACAGTTTTGAATGTTGAATTAGAAATTCACGCACGATGATTTGTTTCCGAGATTATTTTAGGATGGTGGTGATATAATTTCTGGAGCGTTGACTAACCTTTTTGTACTATATGGAAGGAGGAGACAGTGCCGCTTGCTTGGAGTGGGTCGAACATCATTCCTATCTTAATAAAAGGCAATCGTATTGAGGTTATTTGCTTCGATTACTTTATGCCGTCTGAGAGCTTCGCGTGAATCACGTTAGAGAAGACCAAAATGGATTCTGGTCAGGATGATGTTGTGTAGGTAATATTTTTACTCTAAGGCAAATTCTAAAACAGTGAAATGTCTCGCCGTTCCACAATAACCGTCTTTCTAGAATTTAAGAGTGCATTTGACTCAGTCCACCGCAATGGTCTATGGTATTTTCTGTTTAAAGGTGGTATACCCACAAAATTTGTAAAAATATATTCGCTACGCATTTACTTCTAGTCACGTGAAGGTCTACGAGTAGTTGTGTTCGTCAAGGCTGTCCACTTTCCACTTTTTGGTTTTATCTTTTGATAGATGCTACTAAGACAACGTACATGCACACCTTCAGGTTGCAGTGGTCGAAGATCTCCCGGGTGGTAGATTAGACGATTTCGATTATGCGGACGTTATCACTTACACACATTGGCAACTCTATCAGTAACGCAAGAAATGTCTGACGAGGTGTATATGAGACTCGCGAAAGCTAGAGTAACCTTCACCAACTTTCTCCATGTATGGAGACAAGCGAGTATTTCACTGTATTAAGGGTCGTATTTACAGTACATATGTATGCGATTTTGGCTGGCCTTAATGATGACTTCGCCATAATGGTATTGTGCATAAATTTAGTTTGCCATTTTTCTCTGTGTTATTTAGGCAATTATACCAATATTTATTAGATCTTCCCCTGATAAATCTATCTCCTTTAATAATTTTTGTGCCTAATTCATTATTCTTTTAATTTCAATGACTTTTTTTAAATTTGTTTTTCATTTTTGAATGTTTTTATGAAAGCGAAAAAATAATTACTAACGACTTTTATATTGTTGTGCATGATGATGGCATTGGTTGACTTTAAGGCCAATCTCGCTTAAGATAGCAACTGAACGATTGGAGATTCAAGGGAGCTGGTAATAGCTAAATTAATGGCATAAATTACAGGCATTCGATCATCGTTGTTTGAGAAATATAGCATATGTTGTTTACCAAGAACGAATAACTAACGTTGACATACGTAGACGTATTTTTAGATCTGGCAATAAGAGCTCGTTGTTAGAAAAACAAATAAGGCTCCATTAACTTTATTGGCTCGGACACGTTTTACGTATGCCTCATTTCGATTGCCCAGTAGAGCTCTGTTCTCTCATCCAGCACCAAATTGGTGGGCAGATTTTGACATGGCAGAAACAATTGAAGTCACTTACATCCAAATTTGGTAGTATAGAACCCACTCGTCTACCAGGATGGGGTCCTCGTGCACATCATAGTTCTTGGTTAGAAACCCTAAGAGATATGGTATCGAATCGAGCTCAGTGGCGATCTTGTTGCGGATGTCCAGTAGAATCATCTTCGTAATTTTATTTTCTTAGTAGGGCAAAGTTAGCTGCGAGGTTTGGTTTGGTTATGACGTGATACAGTGAATTCCGCAGGGAAGCTGTGTTGCTGATGTTGCCCTGCCCGAATGCTAACTTGGCCATAATGGTGTTGTGCAGAGCTTTAGTTTGCCTCATTTCTGTAAGTTATTATGATAAATTTACCCATAGTAGGAAGGTGTTCCTCGCTCTGCCTCTCTCTCGTAAATCGCACTAAGAATTTTTCTAAATTCACTTATAAACTTTTTTCACTCCTTATGGTTATATGACAGTGAAACATTAGTTACTTTTGACATGATAAAATTAATGAAAACTTTTAAAATGTCGTCGGCATATTTAAACAACTTCTTCTTAAGCTTAAAGCACAACTGCTTATGACATTGAAAATGAGACTGTATCGAATGCTTTGGGAATATAACATAAGGGGAGAGTGAAAATGTGTCCTTGGGAAATGCAAGAATAAGTGTTTATGAATGCCTGCTAGCTTAGTGGAGGAAAAGCGCTCTTCCAGAAATCCATGTTTATTGTACAAAAGTGAAACTAGTTCTGGATTTAATGGAAGGAAATATTTTGTTATAGAAGATTCTGTCAAGAACTTCTGTGAACATCAAAATGGTGGAGATGGAATGGAGATTGATGATGTGGCGCTTTTCGAAATAGGGGAGATTGGTGACTTCAGCTACTCCATAGCTCATGTGGTAATTGATAGACCTGTTAAAGACTTCAGATGGCAGAGAAAATGGTTAAAAAACAGGGGAGTAATCGTACCACATTTATAAAATTGGTTTTTTGTTTCGAAGTCTTTGAAAGCTTGGATGATCATAGCCAGTGATACAATAATTTTGAGCAGAAACTTGATGTCGCCGTGATGGATTACCTCTGTCGAAATGAGGCGACAGTGTAGTAATCAGAAAGAAATCTCAGATGGTTTGTCATGGAGTTGTTATTAGCAGAGCCAGTGCAGTTTATATTCGGTTTCTTGGATTCGTGGAAAATTTAAATCATTGATATTTGCGCATTTCCGACGAAAATCACGAGTTATTCGAATGAGCATTTCGACATTAAGCGCTCACTGATTTATCTTAAATTTAATTAAGTAAGCGCGGGCTTGTGACAAAGTTCGTAGTAATGATTTCTGATCCAGGTTAACACGCGCCTTAAAATGTTTTGCCCGTTTGAATTCCATCTGTAGAATAAAGGTGGCGGAGATTATACGATAAGTAGGCCATAGATATGTTAGAAACCTGGGTTTATATTGTAGAGGATGATTATTTAATTTCAGGTTATGACATCGTAGTGTTGGCTGCATACATCACAGCCAATGGGTTCAACTCCCGGTGTCTGTGATTCTGGTTACTTTAGATAATTGCTCAATAAGGGCTAAATCGCTGTAGTAAATGAACTATATTCGATATCTAATGCAACGTTTATACTGACAACATACATAGTGTTTGTCGCCGTGATATTAATAATGGATAAATGGTGATACTCCTGAGAGTTCCACTGAAGGAAATGACTAAATATCATGTTTTTTTACAATACTAAAATTTTCGTACTACGTGAGGCTTTCGTGTTTCGAATCGCATGACTGATAGTATGTATGTAGCTATTCTGCTTGCTACTATGCAATGCTCAATAAAGATGATGAATTGCATTTTCAATCTTGTGTATATTTTAGTTTTTAGCGGCGACAATATATATATATACTCCTATATATATATATATATATACTCTCTTTCTATATATATATATATGGCATATGTATATATATACATTGTATCGTTATTAATTTCACTATTTTTGAAATAGAAAAAATAGTAATCTATGGATTAACATTTATTGATAAATATTATTTCTACCCGTATCTACAGCCTTTATTCTGGATCCGTTAATCTTTTCGCTTATCCTATCCCAACTGTACATTTGTCGTGACCAATACCCTCCTAGCTATGTCTGTCTTTGTTTTGCGCTGTTTAAACTACTTCTTTTGCGCAACGCCATGTGGTATGTCATCGCTTTCATCCTGAATGTATCTCCAATTGTTGAATGTGTCGTATTTTGCGGCAAACATGTTACTTTGAAGGCCTGCTTGTTACGTTTTTATCTGATCCTTGTTGATTTCTTTTTGAATTTTGTACGTATAAGCAGGGGTTAAGCTTATTAATTGCAATAGCTTCAAAAGCAAGAAGCGTTTATTCTGATTTTGTCTTGTACAGAACTAAAAAAATATTACTACAATCAACATGGTCTCTGAGTGGTACATGTTTACAAATTTCTGATTTTTGTGCATGAGATGCACCCATATTTAAGAATTTTTGAGAGAAATGCAGATTTATTCTAGTTTCGTGTCTCTTTTTTTATCTGCATTGCAAATACATTGAAATTTGTATACAGATAATGGTGTTGACGTCATAGAGAGGCTCTTTTTCATTTGTTCGCATGTTTTGTTGTGTTCAGCACACCTCTCACCTTTATTGTCAGAAACTGAGCTTTAGTCCCTTGAATTACTTTCCTTTTGAAAATCCCTGCTGGAGGATCACGTCCAAATCTGTGAGGCATTTCGTTTTTCTTCAAATTGACCTTTATTTTATTGCGTTGTTTCACATTATATTTGATAAACCAGTCGGGATATCCATTATTTCTCAATGTTTCACGAAGCAGGTTAAGCTCTAATTCAATGTTTTTCGTTGAAAAAATAATGCTTATTCGTGTGCCCAGATTGATTATGAGGTTCCTTTTTTACGCCCTTGATAAAATACTGGAATAATATATATTGCTCAGTTCAGATTGATTTATTGAGAACCGACCTTGAGATGGTACCTTCTTCATCTCTCGTTATCCCTATATCCATAAATAATAGATATCCGTCGTGTTCCTCTTCTAGTGGAAACTTTATTGCTTTATCAACCTTGTTTATATTATGTAGCAGTGCATTTTTATCTTCATTCTTTTTAACTACCATGAAGGTATCGTCAACGTAGCGTACGTAGGTATGAGCTCAGTTGATAAATGGTTTTATTTTAGTTGTTTATAAACGATGCTTATATATTTTATAAGACTGGTCCAAAGGACTACCCATACTTATGCTGTCAATTTGTCTGTAAAAGTCTCATTGGAATAAAAATTGTACTTTGGATGTACATAATAAAGAAGTTCCCTTATGCCGTTCACTTATATCAATATTTCTGCTACTGATAATCGTAAATATTTACGCAGAATAAAAAAGGATTTTATATCTAGGGACAACATTTCCCTTCTATTAAATTCAAGTCGCGAATTTTTTCCACACGTTGAGCGCTATCATATACCCCGTTTTCCATTCTTCCTTTCATAATAGGTTTTATAATCTGGCTATCCCGTGCTGCGGAGTGTTCACCAAAGATAATATGGGTCTCAAATAAAGAAGACGGTCATTGCTGGTCATTTTGTGAACCTAAGCAACCCATATAATATCGCTGGTGTTGAACCTACTGGCTTTGTATTTTTACATTCAGTAATAAATGCATTTTTGTCCTCTATGTCGAATCTGCGTCATAGAATTTTCCAATTTAGCTGTAGTATTGCGTTGTGACTCTTCTCGTTTAAATTTTGTTTTGTTATTAAAAATTTGTAGCATAGCTTAACTATGGTCCGTGAAGTTCAATAACTCTATACATGTCTCTTTGTCTGACTTCATGAGTCTGATTTGTTTGTTTCACTGTTGCTTATTTAGTCCCTCCAGATGCATTTCTGTAACCAGTTTATTGACTTTGAATGTGCGCACATATTGATCATACGCACTTCTTTTACTCATATATATATATATATATATATATATATATCTATATATATATATATATATCTCTCTCTATATATATATATATATATATATATTGATAACGAGCGATTGCCGTTAAATGCTCTCGGTTGATGTATCATCCTTATTTTTGAACAATCCGCCTCAAAAAAACAATGGCACTATTTTCTGATCTTAACCTAGATAGATTTTGAATTTTTATGAATTACATTTTTTATCTCAAAGGCCTCATTACTATGTGCAAATACGTGCAATTTACACTTGAAAGTAATTATTACCGTCTTTTTAATAGTGTGGCTTTGGAAAGCTGCATTTTACCTCTCCTGGCAGATGTATACACGAACCATTTTGAACAAACGAGCCTAAAAACATAATAGAGCAATGTGTATTCTAAAAATGGCATTCTGATGATATACTATTCTTCATCCATGACGCAGTTGATCAAACCGAAATCCTCTGACAAGCCAGTGAAGCCAATCCAGGCATCAAATTAATTCTCTTGGACATCCAACTCCTAGTAGATGAAAATTATGATTTAGCACTGAAAATATACTTTCACTGAGCAACACATTTATTGTAACTCTAGTGTAATAATATCTCACCAAAAACCTAGTTAGCAAACTAACAAACCAAATCAGGAAGATCTGCTCTGAATACAATATCGAGAAAGAGCTTAGCTACCTGAGGAATCTTTTGATAACGAACAACTCCTCGAAATGGCTTATGGATATCTACATCAGGCCACTGGGTATTAAGAGTTGGGCATCTGGTAATAAATAAGTATAAATACGACAAGTAGGCTAAACCGAAGTCGGCATGTACGAAAGTTATATAGGTAGGAGCCGGTGCTACGTCTTATATTCACCATGTAGTAATCAGGAAACGCCTGTGTATATGAAATGATACCTATCGTTCATGCTGACTTTGTTTTATCCTTGTGGTTCTATTTGAACAAATTTATTTTTAGGTTCGCAGTACCTAATACGAACGGCATATATATTAGTGCTCATAAACAAAATAATATATAACATAAGACCACATCCGATCCGTACTACAGAGGATACCAACTAGAGGCGAACTACCAGCCTCAATAATTGCACGGCGGTTAAATCTTATCACAAATGAGAATTTCTCTAATACAAAAGTTAACATCGTTTTCAGCATCCAGATAATCATGAGGTTGTGTGCCAAGGATCAATTGCCAATTCACTAAATCCCTTCGGTTCAAAGAATTTTTCTTATATATATATATATATATATATATATATATATATACAGTAAAGTATCTATTGGACGTATGAAGTTTGCAGTTGATCAACAGAACACACACACTGCATTTTCATGAAAATGCTAAAGGGGCTTGGCAGCTAGGAAGTAGCATATATTTGAAACTAGGTATCCAGTCTATCTGAAGAATATTAAAGTTGTACACACAGCAAAATCCGACAAACTATGCAAATACGAAGTTGTTTAAATAAAACAACATGCACCCGGCCCTAAGGCCCACAAATTTTATCAACACAATATAGTAATCGACTGGCCACGAATTACAAAATCAAATAATAATTTATAAGCAGCCTCAACAAAGATTCGGTCGGATTGGCCAGAAGCTGAAGATAGAGCAGCCGCGCACGCGGGATCACCATCGTTAGCAGTGAAGGAAATCGCACATCAATATGAGTGATAAACACGGCAATCCGCACACCCTGCACTAATACCAAGGGGGAAGTGAAACTCAAGAAGAACCCGAATCGAAAGACAACATACGGGAGGAAACATTTATACATGTAATAGCCAACAAAGTGAACATTTGACTAAAACTCAATCAATCAATACAGTAATAATCATGTTTCAAACATGAGTCTGTAATACAATGAGATTGATTTCGACACGCACACAGACATGCACACAGACACGCACGCATATGCACTTGTAAACCAACACGCAATAGACCACTAACAAGAAATCGAAATAAAACTGAAAACTCACTTAATAAAATGAAAACCCAGGATGTATATAGATGAAATATTTTAAAGTGGTGTTGAGTATTCTAAAAATAAACCGGTCATTATCCGATTTATTATTAATTTTTTTGTTTTAATAGAGAAAGACACTATGCAATATATATATATATATATATATAAACAATTTCAAAATTATTAATAATCAATATAATATTGATTTTTTCTAGCAAGCTGCATTAATAGGTGGCTATCGATTTCGGGTAAATGCAGTAGAACACATTATGAAGTTTTGAGCTTATCAGTCAATGCGTCTCATAAGGATATCAAAGATGCGTTCATAAAACTCTCTAAACAGGTCAGCTTGTGTATTTCTTCTAAAGTATTATCATTTGTCAAATATTTTTACGATTTGTATCTATGATGGACATAAGATCTGGTTATACTATTTATGGTTGTAATTGTTTGTGCGTAATTTACTGCTAATTTTATACAAGGCGAGTGGGATTGCTTCAGATTTACTAGTTAAATGCTTTAGCCTTCTAAATCTAATTTGCTAGATTGTTGGCTTACCTTACCAACTTAAACATTTTTAATGATTTTCGTGGCAATTTTATGTGTGTTTATAAATTGAAAGATATAAATATCCATAAAACAGGTAGGACTTTATAATCTCAAATCGAGGCTTCTCGTACAAAAGACTAAAAAGAACCTGATACTATAAAGCTAAATCAGTCACACACCTATGTTAAATACTTTGCGGATCAGTTAGATAAACATACAGTCTGCACATGATGACAAGAATTGCGCTCAAATGCATAGGAGTTGGCATTATTTTGGTTGCCGAAATTTTGTTTGCAGTTATAGTTGAGAAACTGGAAGTGAGTATCACAACTGCTAAATTTGTGATGAGCTCTACTGGGAAATAAATTTTAGTCTCGCTTTTATGCAACTATCTTGTTGATGTTTCTTTTGTGAAGCAGGTTGGTAAGGCCTGCATCGATTCTCATTTCTTTAGTTATTTTCCTAGCCAGTGATGGCTGTTTTCTTTCGTAGCTCTGCCTTGAGTGTGGCTCTTTTGTTGTCATATTTCCTATTCATGCTAGAATTGACTTGCAGCGATAATTGATATCAAAGTATCCTGCTACATGGTAACAAAATAGCATGGCACTAAGATGCTGTATAGTCCCCAACCTCCACTAAACCCTGTATGAACCCAGTTTACCAGAGCTAATCACATATCCACGTGTTTCGTCATTAAAATAATGAAAAAGTTTGCGAAGCTGGATAATCGAAATTACCTGATCTGCGTTTTGACTGACGCAGCCTGAATTCCAGTTGTTTTATTTCTTCAAAATATTTCGAAATCCATTGATGATGCCTTCTTCAGTTCACCCACCATCACAAGTTTATAAAAATCTTTTAAAACATCTTTAATTTATTTCTTTATCAAACGGGATGATTGGAGAACTGATGAAGACATCCGCCAATGGATGTCGAAATATTTCAAATAAACAAAAAACATTTTCTTAATTAGTTTCACTTTTAATCATGTGCCCCACTATATTTGTTAAGGCATTATTATAGCAGAAATTATTTATATAAACACTAAAATTTTCTGCTGAATAGGTAGATACGAGCTACTTAATCTTATAGTGTAATGCAAGACGCACAGCTTCGATCTGTTCGCATGTGATTTAATTTCGGATCTTCCTTACAAGACATATGTTTGGCCTTGTCTTATTTTTTTGTGATTAACATTGTTTGTGGAATCGTAATTTATTATGCGCCAACTATTAACTATTTTTCTAAGGGAAAAATGATTCTGAAATCTGCCTGATTTCACCCCTGGTTTCGGAGCGGTGTTTCGGCATTCTAGTGGTTTGAATGATTGTTGTCTTGTGCGAGTTTCATATGTTGACTATGCGATTTGCATTCGCGGGTTGTTGCTTTGCACTATCGGTTTCGCAAAGATCCGATTGATCCACATTTCCAAGTTTGCATTGATTTTGTCTTCGTTTTGACGTGGTGCGAATTCGTCCCTTCAACATCGTTCATATTAACCATTGGAAGATTAGATCGTACCTCATTTCCTGTGGTTGGTATGAATGATGTTGAAGCCTTCAGAAGAAAGTTACGAATCCGCGCCCAGCCAATACAAAGACAACATCGATCCTATTGGTTGTCGGTGATTTCCGCGCCAAACTAGTTCATGGCTGCGCGTAACAGGGGGCTGTAGGGAGATGGATTCTGGTTTAAGTAGCTGTTAAACAGATATCAGTCTCCAAAATTTGCTTTTTGCCTTTAACTGATTGTTATGAAATCAATTTTACAGCACCAGTGACGGTATTTTACCACAAAACATAACTACATAATCATACAATGCGACGAGGCTGTTGTATCCTGCTCAGTACGGCCGCATTATGTCGAGCAAATGTTAGTTACCCTATGTTCAGGACACGAAAACATACCACGGATTTTTTACTGATCAAATCAATGGATCTGATCACAGTCTTCCAGCTAGAATTCAATTTAAATTCCGCCACCAATATTCCACCACAATATCCGCGCACTGAAAATTGATTTGACTGTAAAGCAAGCCAGTTTATTCTACGCCAATTGTCAAAAACCAATCATTAAATGGAATACTTTATGAAATCCTCCTGTAAAATTTGATAATATAATGTACAAACATTTTTACTTTCTTTTATAAAACGCAAGCGCTACAACACTCGGATTCTTCTAGGAAACATAAAGATGATCGTACTATGAATCGTAAGCTTCGCTAAGATTTAGTTTCCAGCTGCGTAGCGGATGTCTGTCAACACCGTATTAACGTTAATATTGTGCTGTAAGCAATATTGCGCGGATTCGACTTTTTTATCAGTGTTTATTCCGCTAAGAAAGTCATCATTTCTGAAACACAGCTCGTTATTCACTTTCACTATTTTAAACCGCCGCAGGTGTTGGCAATGTTGTTGTTAGCGATGAATTTTTGATTCTGTTGCGATATTGTTGTCGAAACTCCAGCATTTAATGAAGAAGCAAAAATTGCAGATTTATGAGGAAAGGCAAAGCCGTGGGAATAAGACAGCATTCAGTCAAGCATGGTTTTACTGAAGAAAAAAATTTTGTGCTCCATCACACTCTCGTGTTACTCTGCTACTTTGGCGGGCCACTTTTATTCATTTAGAATATCCTGCCGCATTCGATTTTGTGGAGCACATAGTTTTATGGCCTCCCGTCCAAAACATATTGATCATTTGGCGCATATTTTAATTATTCATAGGCCCATTTTGACATCAATGGTTTTTTGTACACCCCTTGATGTTGACTAATTTATTCGACATGAATGCTTAATTTGCCCTACTTTTCATTTTTTCCCTTGTATTTCCTCGTAGTTAATGTTACTGTGCCGCTTCTCAAAATTTATAACGATTTCTTTGGCCGGCTTGCTGGCCTCAATTTTGATAACTATGTAGTGTTTGCGAAAAAGCGAGTAAATCTCGGAAGCACTATTGAATGTACTCATGTGATGTCCATCCGTAGGCTTCATACCTCGGGATCTGTCTTCTTAATCAAATTCACAACCAAGTATTAGTCCATGTCGAACATGGCCCTGCTACCAGTTGTCAATTATTCAATCTGTTCGGTGTCCCTAGTGACTCCAATCAAATCGACCTTCTCACGATTTCTAGTTCTTTAAGCCTTTTTTGCAGCTGCCGCTGAGATCTAGTAGATGATGGACTATAGTTGCGAACTTCTGACCTGTTTTTAATCGATGTATTTGCTCTGTTTGATTTGGACCTTTGTTAGCCTCAGAAGTCATTGATCAGAAACAACACTTACGAGCCGACTTGTTCTATTAGACCGATTTGTATTGTATCATTTCGGGTGAACTAAGTTACGAGCCACCGATTATGTCGGTTGTTGCATTGTTCGGAAGGGTTACTTTCGTGTCCTGTTTGCCAGGTTCTAAGTCAACTGCAGTGCATAGCTGGAATCAAATAAGGCTGTGGTATTAATATTTCGCGACCGGGGACTTATTCTCGATATCAGTCGCTTAATCACGCCACTATATATAAAATAATAATATAATTACGAAACTGGATGTTTAAAGCTTTCCTTTTGACTAACTCAGGCTGAGTTCCATTTGATTTGTTCGTCGGAAATATTTCGGATTCTTTTATTTGTATTATTCATCGGTACACTTTACTTCATAAGTCTTAAAAACAAACTAATAGAGCATGTAAACAAAGAAACATCTCCAGAAAACAAAAAAATGTACCTCAACCTGTGTTAGTCATAACACAGTTCAGGTAATATCATATATGTAGACTTTTTATCATGACGAGATTCTTACATTAAATGTTTAGTAATTACCTGAATTAAAGCATTAATTTATCACCTGGATTGTGGTTTCGTCCTGCCAAATATATTTGACAGTAGTAGTTGGTATAATGAATTCGATTGTAAAATTGAAATATGTTAAATCTTCTATTCATTGTTTATTATTAATTTATCACCTGGATTGTGGTTTCGTTCTGCCAAATATATTTGACAGTAGTAGTCGGTATAATGAATTCGATTGTAAAATTGAAATATGTTAAATCTTCTATTCATTGTTTATTATTTCGTTGCAAGCTGCACTTAAGTCCATATGCCATTTGTTATTTTGTATTTTTTTTTTGTAAGGAGGATTAGTTTTTATCCCAAGTCTGAATTATTCATTTAAACATAGCATAGTCCACTATTTGATTAGCCAACACGGTCCCATTTTATAAACAATTCAGATTCAAATTAGCTGAAATGGCTTATACCAGCCATATACATGTATACATATATACATATTTATACTTTTAGATCAAGTGTAAATATTGCTTTTTCAGTATCACCCGGATACGTCAAATAACACAACAGCTGAATTTCAACGCATTAATGAAGCTTATAGCGTCCTTTCAAAGGCAAAATCACGTGAAGAGTACGATCGCCAACTACATTTGGTCAATGGTAGTTTTCGGAAAACGTACTATTCGCCCACCGGAATATATCGAGGACGAGATTTTGCAAACTACGAATTTTACCAAAGATCGTAAGTTAATTTAACCTGAAATGTTTGCAAATATGGATCTCTATTAATGCTGCATTGATTTTATATGCAATTTTATTTGGCAATATTGAAGCAATTATTGTTTTATAATTTTGTTTGTGGCTAACCTTCTAGAATAGGAAAAATCATATATTCCTTGTTGTTGCCACACAGAATAACGTCAGCACAATACACTGATGATTCACGGTCACATATACAGGTAATTAATACTTATTTGTGGGCCGTAAATGAACATTAGGTCGCCAGTTTCTAGTGTTGAATTAATATGCGTGCAAGCATGTATTGGACATTGGTACCTAGTGGCAATATTGTTCAAATAAGGCCAGAAAGGTATGCCAAAGTTGGACGAAAGTTATTATCGCATGTGCACATATGTTTCACGCTGACTGGAATACCCTTCTGATTCTATTTGAACTAGTTTTTTACTAGGTAGGTAGAACATAATTATATACATATATATATATATATATATATATATATATATATATATATATATATATTCCCACAATAACAATATATTACTGTTATATTTTCTATTGAATGATGTCATGGTTGTGACGATCGAATTGTGAATATGGTATATATTATATATAGTGAGGTGGCTTTAAGGTCGCATAGAAGTCGACTCATTACTGTTTCAATACACATACGTATAGGAGGTTTTACCGCCTAAATGTCAAACATTTTTAACCAAACAGATAGTGTCTATTGGGTTTAGTTCTGGCTCCTGCTTCGCAGCCACTAAGCAAGAAAAGCATGTGCCAATATCCTCCTGGTCCTATTTGAACTTATTTTTTACTATGTGAGCAATACGTATTACGTTATGAACTCGATAGTCTTTATCGGCACACCGTCTGAGCGAAGTAAAACACTGAAAATATACCAATTGGCAGGAGGTGCTCGTCAGCTTTTATTGGCAGGCCATCTAAGCGCAGGATGATTAAATACAAATAGTCCGTCACCGCTAGCAATATGCGACCTGATTTTCTTTTATAACCAACAAATAATCATACTTAGCTCAGCAGATAATTTTGTCATTCTGCATCCGCTGTCACACCGTATATAAATGGTCGTCTTAACTATTGTGTCTATCATAGTGTATATGTATAAACTAGCCTTCGTTTTGATATCGTCAAGTTTGGTGGAATAGAGGTTTAGTTAAATCTACACAAGCTCATTGCCGGAATCGGGAGTAAGAAATTTCATCCTAAATGCGTGTAAGTATACTGCTATCCACCTAAGCCGGGTTTCGATCTGTAACTGGATGCCTGTATAAATCCATGCACTTCGCCGCAGTCTTAAGTTGCGCCCCCAATACGTAGGTCCATTATTGTTGCTTTTATAGATAACTCTGCTGCTTTCGATTCTGTGTTGCGAAGTGTTTTTCTATGAGCAATGCTTAATGATGTAAAAGGGGTCATTATAACAATTTTTCGATTTGCTCTTGGGTTCGACGAAAGTGTTTGATTGCTCTCATCTTTCTTAGTTTCGTTGACGATGCTATATTTGTTAAGAGTACTGAAACTCTCCAGAGTGGATATCAGTGTTGGTGGCTGACGTGCTGAACTCTAATTTTCTGGCGATGTTTTTCGGACTGCAGCAATGGAGGACAAGCCTTTATCCTTTTCGATCTGAAAATAAGCGCGTCTAAAATTTTAGTCGATTTTATCGGCTTATGTCGTATTAGCTCTGCTACAACTGCTTTTAGCAAATTATATAAACCACTTGTTTCGCCCCCATATCCCACTAAGCCCTGAGGCAATGGTCTACTACATGTCTATTGTTGATCTTTCTTAATTTTTTGGAAAATTGATAAAAGCATAATTATAGCTGCCACTGCCTGGAAAGCTCGGTTAATTGATGTATTCGCCTGGTTCGGTTTAAGTCATTGTTTGCTGAGTGTCATGAAGCATTTCTTAATGGTTAAATTTGCGAGCCGATAAATATTTCACCATATGTGCATTTGATTTTGTTCTTCGTCGTAAATTAACGAACACAACCGCTTTTCCTACCTCTTTATCTTTTATTAGATAATCTTTTTATCCTAAATAGTATAGTAAAAACTCATATTAGTTGATTTTCTGTTGTATTTTCTTATTTGTGCATACTAGAGAAAAATCTGACTATTAATAAGGAAAAAATTAATAACAAGGCTTGATTTTAATGATAAAGTTCGTTGCCAAAAAGGAAGTATATTATGTAGTAAAATACTGGAACCTTAGTCACTTCTACCGATGGCTGTAAATATTTGTCTTGCATTTTGGATTAGTAAGAAGGAATGCCATTGGCAACGTTAATTATCCGGTGTTATGGCAACCTTCACACCATCATCCGCAAAGTTGACTCTGCCGATTTTGGTGATTCTGGACTTATTCAATGCACATCCCGTGAGTGCTTAAATACTGTTATTCCAGCACTAATGCATCGCTTTGCGCGGTGTTTGATACGCGTTTTTGCGTTCATTTATTTGCTTGCAAAATCATATTTCTACATAGCAACTTAAACGAATCATGCATATAATCGTGGAATGGGTAGCTCACTAATCATGCATATACGGAATTTTGATTAAACTGTTACGATCATATTTATACTAGTGCATTTCGTCCTAATTTTTATCAATTGATGCTTAATTCAAATTGTTCAATAATTTTTAAACAAAATATACAAGTATTTAAAAAAAATTTATTCCTTTAATTATTCGAAAACTGTATTGTCCTATTTTAGTGAAAATTCGAATAAAAATAATCCTATATTAAAGGATAGTCTCTTTCGGAAATTCTATAAATGGACTATTCTTTCTGGATTCGTTTACTTCTTCGTCATGTATTTCGGCACCATTTACTACGCGTATGTGAGCAAGTGATTATATAACGTTTTACTTTTTTTAAATATTAAATTGTTAAATTCAAGGAAATACGTCAATTTTGTATTATTATCTCACCAATTATTTTTAAAACGGTTGCAAATACATTTCCGGATTGCTTAAATTTGATTTATTGAAGTCGTGTGAGTCAAACTAAACTAGAACCTGCAGTTTATTTTAAGCACCTTTTTTTGAGAAAAGAAAAATTTTTGTAAACTACTTCAGAAATTTATTCTCCAGTTGCAGCAGACAAACATATTTTTTATAGTAGCCAAACAAGCATAATTATTAAACGCGGAGAAGTATTTAAAATAATCGAACCGGAAATTTTTACACGCATTTTATCGCACATAATTCATGATTAACGCCATTAGAAGCTTATCCTTTTTATTTGAGTCTTGCTCTTTCGTTTAGTATTATAAAATATTCGTTCGATATCTGTTTTATCATACATGGCTCCGTTATTCTTTAAATTTTTCATAATTTAATTTTGACGTGTCCGGTTTTTCGTAAACTTCTAACTACTAAACTACATTATATCGTCTTTGATTTTGTGCGTGGGTTGTAAATGAATACTTTGTCGCTCATTCGTGTTCTATTCTATACTCTCAATCATTATATTCCTTTTTAATCTGTTCAAATTGACATAGTACATATACCCAATTATGCTTACTTATTTTGTTTGAAAATCGTCATATATTACCAGAACACGCTTTTAAACTGGAAACAATACACTAGTTTCAGCCTTAAATTGGCTCGTATGCTTTGATATTTCTGACCGTCCAATCGACGGGTTCTAACCTGTTATAACGGTAGTGGTAGCGTAAAATTTGTCAGTATAATTTCGATATAGCCATTGCATCTTACATGAAACCTTAAATTTTGTTTTATTGTCAAGTCAATAATTATTGTAAAACGATTGATAAAGAAGTAAGAGAAATGTGTCAGATTCTTATGGTATGTTAGGACGCTGACAGAAACTGGCTAGCGGCATTTCAACATTGGATGCTCCGGCTAATATTGCTCGTAAATATCGATTGACCGATCACCTAAGAAAAGGTAAACTACGACTCGAAACTGCCCTTTCGCTACAATAAATGAACGAAATATTCTTCCGTAGAAACCTACTAATAACTATGACTATAAAGAGAGTCCGCAGTCAAGCTTACTCTGAAGTGAAAGAAAAGTTGTTAAATACTGATGTATTGCTGTGTGAATTGATGGTTTGACTACC
The DNA here is from genome assembly GCA_029291075.1 of Eudiplozoon nipponicum. Classification (NCBI taxonomy): domain Eukaryota; kingdom Metazoa; phylum Platyhelminthes; class Monogenea; order Mazocraeidea; family Diplozoidae; genus Eudiplozoon; species Eudiplozoon nipponicum. The sequence continues at coordinate 59,663 of JAQBSW010002879.1, forward strand.
AAATTAATAATCTTTTGTTTACTAAAAACCTAGTGTTCTTTTATAGTCTACATATCACCATGAGCAATACGAATTACAATAATTGCATTCTAAGCCGACCGTCGCAGCGTAGATAAGCGAAATCAAGTTACTGCAGGCAACTTTATCTCCGATTCTGCCTCCTTTCCTTCCTTTACCTCATCTCAATCTATCAATAACGCTCTTTTAGATACTATGAATATGGTTAGTGTTGATCATATCACTAAGCCTAATATTGGGTCGCCAAATATCGATGATAGTTTAAGTTGACTCATTCATTAAACATAAGCTAGTTTTTAATATAAGCGCATTTAATGCTCGAACATTAAAAAATTTAGGAAAATAAGCTCTTGTATGTACGTTGGATCAATTAGAAATCGATGTTTGTTTTGTATCTGAGACCAGAATACCGGATCCTACGTGCATTACAGAACTGGTTGCACCATCCCTATCTGGTTGCACCATCAAACATGGTTCCGTGGACTTTTCTCAAGCCGTTATATAGGGCGTTGGTATTATCCTCAGCACACGAGCTGAAGCTTGCTTAATTAACTGGATCTTTGTATCTGCATATGCTCCTATCGATTGGAGCACAGATGAAAGCAAGGACGTTTTGTACTCCAAACTGAGCTCCTTACTAAGTATAGCACGAAGTTCAGATATAGTCTAGTTTATGGATGACATGAATGCTCATGTTGGGCACTTAGGTATCGCAGAATTTCATCTAGCTAGAAGATACACATTATGCTCGACGTGCAACGATAATGGTGAACTGTTTTTGGATAGCTGCGTGGAACATCGATTATATTTAAGTAGTACAAACCTCAGACGTAGTTTTGGTCGTTGTGCCACATACTGCCGGACAAAGGTGGACTCGAATATATCATGTAACAATAAGTTATACATAGCGTGGTTGCATCCAGGATTGCCTTTCTTTTTGGAACACTTATGTCGACTCGGAAAATGCATTTATCCGTTATAGATTTGCACTAAAACTTTCGTGGAAAATATATAGGAATAAACCCCAAATAGATGTACGCAGACTTGAACAACCGTCCTTGCGACAAAACTATGAAGATATTATAACTTCAAAGCTAACTGGTCTGGAGGGCGAAAATCCGAATTTACTTTGGTCCAAGATAAATTCCACTATGCGCAATGCATGTGCTACTGTATCTTGCATTGCAAGTCCCAGTAAAAATAATCATTCGCTCTCTATGGAGATACTTGAAACAAGGCACAATATTAGAAGCCAATTTAAGCGCAGTCTAAAAATCGATAACGAATCCTTTTGGACCAGAAAGGCTGAAAAAATGGAAAAAGCGTTCGCGTCAGGTAAGTTTGTTCCAACATATTCGCGCAACAGGTTCGAGAAAATTGAAAGTAAGCAAAACTATAAATAATAGTAACAAAGCTTTTATAACCAATAGGTGAACTGAACACCTCAAAGATCAATTTTCTTGGGCATCCGCGCCAGTTCCGATTCCCGAAAACATGCCTGTATCAGCAGTGTGGAATGTTCCACTCGAAGAACCATCAGATGTATAAATATGGAATGCAATCCTATTTCTTAAACCTCGCAAACTACACGCTCTGATGATTTGCTTTCGGGCTTATTTAAGGATGGTGGCGATATAATTTCGGGAGCGTTGACTAAACATTTTCGTACTATATGGTATAAGGAGACAATACTGCTTGATTCTAATGAGACGACCGACATTCCTATCTTCACAAACGGCATTCATGATTCGTGCGATAACCATCGTGGTATAAGCTTGAATCCAGTCGTGTCTAGTTTATTTGCTTTGATTATCCTACGTCGTCTAAGCGCTTCACATGAATCACACACTAGAGAAGAACAGGCCGAATTCCGCTCGGAACGAGGTTGTATAGATTATTTTTTTACGTTAAGCCAAGTTCTTGAACAGCGACATTGATATCATCGTCCCACACTGGCCGTCTTTCTAGACTTCAAGGGTGCATTTGATTCGGTGGATCGCAATGCTTTATTCTATATTTTGTCGAAAAGTTGTGTACCCACAATTTTTTTTAAATATACGCGCTGTCTACTCAAATACTTCTGATCTCGTTAAGGTCTATAAATAATTAACGCACGACCTTACAGCCAGCAGTGTTGTTCGGCAAGACTACTTTCCTATTTGTTTAATTTTGTAATCGATGCTATTATGAACAACACTCTTCCACACATTCAGGATGCAGGTGTTGAAGTTCTCCCGGGCGGTAAACTTTTTAATCTTGAGTATTCAGATGATAGCTAACTATTATTTGACAATCGAGATGCTGCTCAGGCGACCTTGAATAGATTAAGAGACGTTACTTCGTCTCTAGGTATGAAATTCGCACCCTCTCAATGTAAGATACTGTTGCAGGATCACCCACCACTCACTCCAACTCTGCGACTGTAGAATGAAGATCTAAGCATAGTTGATATGTTTACATATCTTGTAAGCTCTATCAATAACTTGGGCATTATATTTGGCGAGGTGAGAATGAGAATCGCGAAATCTAAAGTAAGTTTCTCGAACATTCGCCACTTATAGAGAAACACGAATATTTCACACTGCCTTAAGAGTCGTGTTGAAAATATATCTGTAAGCGCAGTTTTACTATACGCTAGTGACACTTGGTCCATAAGAGTTTCTGATTTTAGACGCTTACATGCATTCGACCATCGTTGTTTGAGAAGCATAGCACATGTTGGTTACCAAGAACGAATAACAGCAACAGTAGACGTATTTTTGTATCTGCTTCTCGTTAGAAAAGAAATAAGGCTCCATCAACTTCGTTGGCTCGGTCACGTTTTTCGTATGCCCTCAATTCGATTTCCCAGTTGAGCTCTGTTCTCTCACCAAGCACCGTATTAGCTTAAGGAACAAGGTTGGCAGATTTTGACATGGCAGAAACATTTGAAATCATTTAAATCCAAATTGGGTAGTATAGGACTCACTCGTCTGCGCATCATAGTTCTTGGTTAGAAAACCTTCGCGATATGGCATCGAATCGAGTACAGTGGCGATCTTATTGCAGATGCTTAGTAGAATCATCTTCGTAACTTTTTTTTTAGTAGGGCAAAGTTAGCTGCGGGGAAGCTGGATTAGTGATATTGCCCTGCCTTAATGCTGACTTGGTCATAATGGTTTTGTATAGAGGTTTAGTTTGCATCACTTCTGTGAATTATCTTGGTAAATATGCTCATAGTAACTAAGTACTCTCTCTCCCCCCCTCTCTCTCTATCTCGTAAATCTCATTAATAACGTCTAAATTGTTATTCCTTTCGTTATTTGTGTCTTTGTCGCTTCTTATGATTATATGGCAGTGAAACATGAGTCACTGTTGGATTTTGTATGGTTGTACATGATGATGATGAAATTGACAGAATTTAGAACGCAAATTGCACTGAAGAATATAGTTACAAGTTAATTTGTTATAATTAATGTTGATTTATTCCTTAGAAAACCATGCCATATGAATGTATATAAATATATTCAAAACGATTCTGCTAACTGATCTGCCAGCCATTTGCCATATCATAGCATGCATCTTCCTTGATTTATTTAACTATTTCTCGTTATCCTTATTAGTATGTTATCTTATTAGTAAATAAAATGTTTTCTAGTTGAATTTGTCAAAAGACATATATAACTATCATGTATTCCGACGTTATTAAAATTCTGTTTTGTTTTTTATAGGACTCGTAAAAGGCTTATGATCCAGTCTGGACCTGCTTATGAGTAAGTTAGCAGATTTTTATTTTGTTTAGCCATATGCTGTACGCATAGGCAGTAGCGTTGAGATTGAATTATAGGGCTCTAAAACGGCAGAAATTCTTACTAAAATTGAGGATAACCCAATAAGAGCAAGACCTCATACAGTGGAGAAATTGCATCTACTGCAATAAGCGATGGCTACTTCTAACTGAATATATATATATATATATATATATATATATATATATATATATATATACTCAGTTTGTTGCCCGACTAACGAAGAGCGGAAAAACTGAATAAAACCATCCTCACAATGACTGGCCTACCTAGTGTTCTTTCGCAACTCATACAATCATGACTACTAAGGAAAATATTTATTCTATATTGCATCGACCGACACGCAAAATAAAATTGATCACCATATGTTCCGAGTTTTTCCGGTTGGATTGGTGGTATAAGGATGCTGCAGATGTCTTCTACATTGAACATTAGCACTCTCGTAGGTGCATTCAATATGGTCGATTTTGATCAAATCACTGAACTCATAGTTTTAGTGTAAATATTTAAAAGAGTTACAGTAAACTAACATTCATAAAATTTGGTTAGGTTTTATCATCAACGCATTTAACTTACGAACGTTGAGATAAATTTGAAAACACGAAAATCTAGTACTTACGTTGGATAAATCGGAAATTTACATGTAATGTATTCTAGGCTAACATGCAGGATCCTACGAGGTACAGCTCTGTGAGCACCATCCTTATTTACGCGTTATTGACTTAAAAAATCTGGTACTACGTATTTTTTTCAGGCCAGACAGTGGGAAGTCGATATTGTCCTTAGCTCACGAGCTGAAGCTTGTTTAACTGAATGCAAATTTGTTAACATCTGACTTTGTGGTGGATTTCCGACCGGCAATCGGATCTCCTATAAAATACCACATGAGCCCGACGACGGCACCATGACGCGGCGTGTGTTCCCCGTCACAAAAGGGGACAACAGCCACAGGATTACATTGACTCCTGGACAGTACCCCGTACTTCCGAATTGCGAATGAGCTCTCAACAGCCACCGGCAACCATGCAACTTACTGCTGCCTTGTAGACTGCGCTTGGATGTGCAAAGGCTAGAGGTGCGTCCTCGATCAAAAAGCCGAGTGGTGAGGGGACACCACTTGTACCAAATTCCCAAGAAACTCCATGAAATGTCACTGGAGCTGGCTTATCCTCCAAAAGGAGTCAGCTGCAGTGAAGTAAAGTAAGACTTTGTGTGACACGCCTACTAAATAAATGCAGAAATATCATTTAACATTGCCGTTTCGTCATATCTGCATATGTTCGCAACGGTTACAAGTATGCTTTCAACTCTGACCAACGTTCTATAGCATTTAGAGCAAGAATGTCATTTAAAGTCTTATTTATGTGTGGCATGAATGCTGATGTTGGGGGCTTAGGCGACACAGAATTTTATCGATGTTGCAGATAATTTTAACCTTAATTTGCAACGATAATGGTAAGCGAACATGGGGAGCTGCACCTAGAGTATGCTAGACTTGAGTCAATCAAACTTCAGACTGGTGTAAGCGTTGCGCCACGTGGCGTTTTGCTGTCCCCGGAAACAGTGAGTTTGAATTAACCATAACTATCGTTCATCTTTTAAATCGAATTTTGACTCGAACAATGCACTTATCCGTAGTAAATACGCACTCACATTTTCCGAGAATCTAGCAAGAATAAACCTTAAATAGACATAAGTAAATTTCCATCAAAAGTATTACGTGTTTTTAAATTCGGTGTTAAATGGACTTGATTGTGAAGATTCTAAACTACTATGGACTAATTTAAGATACACTATTCTCAATGCAGATACTAGTGTATGTGGTATTTCAATCTCTCGTGCATTAAGTAATATTGTCTGTTAGACGTCTGTGGAACAAAACTAAGCGTGAAATGCCCGCTAGCTTGGCTTATGATGATACTCATAGATCTATAAGACGCCAACTTAAGCATATCCCAAAAATTGATCTTGAATACTTTTTTAATAGGGAGGGTAAAGATGTGGAAAATCGTTCGCATCAAGTTATAACTGAAATTTGACCGCACTTATTTGCGCAACAAATCCGAGAAAAATAAAATTTAGGAAGATAATACAAAATTGTAACAATGATCTTATAATTAGTAACATTTTTCTTATCGATAAGTGAACCAATTAGTTTTCTTAGGCACCTGTATCAATCCCATTCCCTGAAATTAAATCTATACTAATAATTCTTTTGAAATGCGAGCCTCAATAAAAATCATAGTACACTTTCCATGTGCAAAATGGAAAAGAGATTTTATCAGATACAAGAACTGTTTATTTCTCATATTATTCTCAGTATCGACAAATGAACACCTCTTTAAATATAAATAGAAAGACCAAAAAGTAGAAAAATATAAACCTGGAGATAGTTTGAAATAAAGTAACAACCAACCATTTGCGTGCATCACCTCCAGTTAAGGCTCAATGCCAGAGTGCTTCTGCTTGCATAAATCTGGCAATAGTCTGTTTATCCATAAAGCTTCGTATCTGACTAACTCTTCAGTTATTGCATTCTGTAATTATTTTATATGTTACCTCTGGAGAACATACACGTGAGGTTTTAACGATATGTTGCGCAATTGTAGACTTGTATTCATCATTTAATTTAAAAAAAAGGTGGTTAAACGAACATTTGTTGCGCGGGTGGTGATAACAATTATTATAATCAAGGTTGCGATCTTGATATTAGCTTCAGACCCATTAATTACTTACATATGCCCGTATAAGCTAAGAATTGTTTAGTGTATAAAAGGCAATTCATCCAGTAGACCGGTTTCGTCCTTATTGGGAACTCATCAAGTACTGGCCAGAATTTGCCGCGGACAGGATACGAACCTGGGCACGTCTGCTTCGGAATCTGGTGCTCTAACCATTGAGCTATCATGCCGCACACTACACTACACACAATTGTCAGTTATATACTAACTAATGTAACTTGGTAAGTCAATTTTTCCTTTAGGTGGAGCTCATATGGCATCCATTTAGACCCAAAGTTCCAACTAACCATGCCCAATCTGTCATTACTGAACAGACACCACATTATATGGGGAAGTGGTATTGAAATGAACATTTATATAATTAAACGAACATTGGTTGCGGGGGTGGTGGTAACAATTATTATAATCAAGGTTGCGGTCTTGATATAAACACCTGACCCATTAATTACTTACATATGTCAGTATAAACCAAGAATTGTATAGTGTAGAAAAGGCAATTCATCCAGTAGACCGGTTTCGTCCTTATTGGGAACTCATCAAGTACTGGCCAGAATTTGCCGCGGACAGGATACGAACCTGGGCACGTCTGCTTCGGAATCTGGTGCTCTAACCACTGAGCTATCCTGCCGCACACTACACTACACACAATTTTCAGTTATATACTAACCAATGTAACTTGGTTAGTCAATTTTTCCTTTAGGTGGAGCTCATATGGCATCCATTTAGACCCAAAGTTCCAACTAACCATGCCCAATCTGTCATTACTGAACAGACACCACATTACATGGGGAAATGGTATTGAAATGAACATTTATATAATTAAACGAACATTGGTTGCGCGGGTGGTGATAACAATTATTATAATCAAGGTTGCGGTCTTGATATAAACACCTGACCCATTAATTACTTACATATGTCAGTATAAACTAAGAATTGTATAGTGTAGAAAAGGCAATTCATCCAGTAGACCGGTTTCGTCCTTATTGGGAACTCATCAAGTACTGGCCAGAATTTGCCGCGGACAGGATACGAACCTGGGCACGTCTGCTTCGGAATCTGGTGCTCTAACCACTGAGCTATCCTGCCGCACACTACACTACACACAATTTTCAGTTATATACTAACTAATGTAACTTGGTTAGTCAATTTTTCCTTTAGGTGGAGCTCATATGGCATCCATTTAGACCCAAAGTTCCAACTAACCATGCCCAATCTGTCATTACTGAACAGACACCACATTACATGGGAAAGTGGTATTGAAATGAACATTTATATAATTAAACGAACATTGGTTGCGCGGGTGGTGATAACAATTATTATAATCAAGTTTGCGGTTTGATATAAACACTGGACCCATTAATTAATTACATATGTCAGTATAAACTAAGAATTGTATAGTGTAGAAAAGGCAATTCATCCAGTAGACCGGTTGCGTCCTTATTGGGAACTCATCAAGTACTGGCCAGAATTTGCCGCGGACAGGATACGAACCTGGGCACGTCTGCTTCGGAATCTGGTGCCCTAACCACTGAGCTATCCTGCCGCACACTACACTACACACAATTTTCAGTTATATACTAACTAATGTAACTTGGTTAGTCAATTTTTCCTTTAGGTGGAGCTCATATGGCATCCATTTAGACCCAAAGTTCCAACTAACCATGCCCAATCTGTCATTACTGAACAGACACCACATTACATGGGGAAATGGTATTGAAATGAACATTTATATAATTAAACGAACATTGGTTGCGCGGGTGGTGATAATTATTGTTATAATCAAGGTTGCGGTCTTGATATAAACACCTGACCCATTAATTACTTACATATGTCTGTATAAACTTAGAATTTTATAGTGTAGAAAAGGCAATTCATCCAGTAGACGGGTTTCGTCCTTATTGGGAACTCATCGTGTACTGGTCAGAATTTTCCGCGACAGGGCTCGAACTTGGGCACGTCTGCTTCGGCATCTGGTGCTCTAACAACTGAGCTCACTCGAGTAATTAACCGTCTGGTCGATCAGCCTACGTAAGACGATTGACAACTTAAGCATGCATATTGGTAAATAATATTTGGTGTCGATATTAACGGATGTTTCTCTCCTATTTCTGGTGAAAAACACTCGTAGCTTCGCTTCAACTGTCTCTTTTACTACGCGGTATACTGCATCTTGCTTAAATGGGATGTCCAGGTACACCGCTTTCTTTTCTGGTCAGAAATACGTATGTTTCTGTTGACTTTCCCTTTTAATTATTGACACAATTAGTTGTCTCGGAGTCACTTTGGCGACTTTCGAATGCATCAAGTTTCTGCTCAAAATTTTTGTATAACCGGCCATGATCATCCAAGCTGTCAAAGTCTTCGAAAAAATACCAATTTTATAAATGTGATACGATTATTCCCCTGTGTTTGGTCCGTAGCCATAGAAAATCCGGCCTGACGACCAGCGGACACAAGCTAGTCAACCCGGGAATGTAGCATGAATCTGCAAGGAATTGAAGGAACAGCCGTCATCCCGTTTCATGTGAAGCCTCGAGTTTTGTCTAACTGCAAAGGAAACTTGGCCATTGGCATCTGGGCAGATAGTGCTCATCAGCATTGGTTGGTAGACTATCTAGCAGAAGGAAAACTGACTAAAAACTAACCTCATTAGGAATGGGCGACCTAGTGTTTTTTTAAAGTGCACATATAACCATGGACGATACAAATTACAATGATAACATACTGCATCGGCTGTCGCGTACTATAAAAATAGTCGCCTTAACTGCTAAGCTGTGCAGGAGGGGCAAGCGAAATCGGGCTACTGCAAGCAACATTATCTCCGATTCTACCTACTTTCCTTCCCTTACCGCTTCTCAATCTAACAGTAACACTCTTCTAGATACGTTGGATATGGTTGGGGTTGATCATATCGTGGAGCACAAAAGTTTAAGTATAATATCATTCACTAAATCTAAGTTATGCTTTGATATAGTCACATTTAATGTGCGAACATTAAAACAACTTGGACAACAAGAAGCTCTTGCACGTACGTTGGATTAATTAAAAAATCGACGAATGTTGCGTATCTGAGACCAGAATACCTGATCCTACGTGTATTACAGAACTGGTTGCACAATCCCTATCTACAAGTTCTTGGCTTCGAACATCTGGTTCTATCGAGTTTTCGCAAACCGTTAATTGGGGCGTTTGTATTTTCCTTAGCACACGAGCTGAAACTTGCTTAATTGAGTGGATCCCATTTAATAGTCGACTGTGTGCGGCACATTTAAATACATCTACTACAATCAATGCAAAAACCCGTAATCAACGTAGACTTTTCGTTGTATCTGTATATTAGTTACTGTTGGGTTTGTTTGGCATTAGCATTAAAGGTCTTCCTTAATCAAATGAAAATGTTCGTTTATATTTTATTTATTTATAAATTTTTTAACTAATAAATAAAATACTGACAGTAATTATAGTTGTAACGTTGCAAATTTAACTTAATGTCTTTCATATTTAGTTAGTGCTTTAAGACAGATTATTTATATGTGTAATTAATAAATAAAGTAGTGTCTGAATTTTAAGCCTTTAAGAAATCACATATATATATATATATATATATATATATATATATATATATATTATAGGACATGTTGTAAATAGTTAGTAGGAATTGAGCCTTCTATCAAATAGATAGATTCTGATTAGATTATCTTAATTAGCATTATAGGACTTCGTATTTTTAAACTAACATGCATTAAAGACTCATACGTTTATATAATACGTATTTTGAATATAATTAATATTAATATAAAGAAAGATGCAATCAATATTTCCCCACTGTACAAAGGAGTTAAAAATTATGGCCAAATGTTATCGCCTTTTATAAGCGATCCACTAGCATATTGGTGTCAAATCAGAGCCGCTTATTTCATAATTTTGAAAGTCCATTTTTATTTATTTTAATATTGTTTGGTTGCGAAGAGCTAATATATATATATATATATATATATATATATATATATATATATATGTATGCAAGTATGTATTAGGTGTTGCGAACCTAGTAACAAATTAGTTCAGTTGTGACCAGAATGATGAACCAAAGACAGCATGAACGGAAAGTATAATCTCATGCACATTCGTTTCGTGCTTACTGGCGACTCATCTGTAGATGCCGGTATTACGCCCTTTAACCACTATATATTTGGGTGCGGAATGTGGGATATACCGGGTCCTACTGATGAGTCGCTAGTAAGCACGAAACGAATGTGCATAATATTATACTTTCCGTTCATGCTGTCTGTGGTTTATCCTTCTGGTTACAAAAGAACTAATTTGTTACTAGGTTCGCAACACCTAATAAATACTTGCATATTTATTAGTTCTCCGCAACAAACAGTAGTTAACTGATATCGGTCAAGGCCAGAGTGTATGGATTTACTGGAGTAACAAATGTTCAGAAATAGTTGTTATTCTCTATTTCTGTGAACTTTAGCAAATATTGAAATCCATCGTGTTAGTACCGTGTACACTTTCGGTGCCATAATGTTCGTATCGGGTACTAACACAATAGTCATAGTGTTGGTACCCTTTACAGACTCGGTATATATATTATATATATATATATATATATATATATATATATATTATATAGTGTGAGTTAGCGTTGAAGTCGCATTGTCGAAGACTTTATATGATGTTAGCTTCACTATTGCAGGTTTACACATTCGTCTAGGAGATTGTATCGTCCGATTATCCAACATTCCTCACACAAATATAGAGTGGTTAAAGGGCGTAACGCCGGCACCTTCTGATGAGTCGCCAGTAAGCACAAAACGAATGTTTACGAGATTATGCTTTCCGTTCATGCTGTCTTTAGTTTATCCTTCTGGTCACAAAAAAACTAATTTGTTACTAGGTTCTCAACACTTAATACATACTTTCCCTGTAGTTTGACGAGTTGAAGGACATCGTTGGGAAGTGTTCACTGGACGAATCGATGATGCGCGTGACAATTCGTTTGTTAATTGATCTGTCGGCAGCCGTCTTCTAAGAACTTGTAATCCGCCTGACCTATGATGATATCAATATCAAGTTTTGTATTATTTACGGACGAAACCACCAAATTTTCCAGTTTGCTCCACTTCAAGGAGAAAAGCCGCTCACATAGGAGTTGTCATTTTTATGATAATATTAACGTGAGGAACGAAGGAATCAACGTCTTCCCATAATAAATGAGCTCCCCTGTATTTCAGCGTGCAAGATTTCGATTATTTTTTATTAAGGAAGTTTACTCTGTGTAGACATGGTCATCATTAAATTAAGAATAAACACTCAAATATTAGAAGTTAACTCAACGCCCCCGTAATATAGAATCATCAATTGAAACTCTAGTTGTTATCTAAACGACAAAATTATGTTTGCCTTGTTTGATCGACGTTACAGTCTTTCTCTTCTTTGGTGAATAAATTGTTCGTGCAACTAAGGCCGCTTCTTTATTTATCTTATTCATTAACATATGTGCATATCTCGCAGCGGCACGCACAATTTCATGACAACAAAAAAATCTGCTGTTGACCTCGAATTTATTTTAAGTGATGAACCATTTTGAAACATAAAAATATGGTATTATTATTTAAAGGAAGGTTGAGAACTGGGTATAAATACCAATTCCATTATTTGCATACATTTCTCAGAATAAACTTCGCGTTGGGTAATATAAAAAAGGAAATTCATCCCGTAGACCGGCTTCGTCCTCAATGGAAACACATCACGTACTGCGAAGAATTTTATTACCCAGAATGATTTTACTTCACAAATTTCGTAGCATGCTATTAGCAAAAGAATTTTCACCGGAGCAGAGCACTATCTTTATTGGTCAGACTGGACTACACATGATCTGTTGCCTAAATTTTATACATTTTTTATTTTGCGTTTTTAGGCGAAAAACTAGAAATCCTGAAGAATATAACGAAGAAACTGGCAATGGCGATCATCACTAGTTTATTTCTGCAATTTTCATGCTATCATTTTGAAAGCATTAGTTAGATCAATCCTTTGGCGATTCGAGCTTCCTTTTATTATTTTTCTAGTCTTACTGATAGTCTTTGCTCTTTCCTTTTTATTAGGATATGCGGCTGATGTCTTACAATCCAAAGCTAATTGCTTTGTGATCACAAAATGTTTTTCATTCTCGAGGGATGTTAGAGATATTTCATTTTTATTAAATTTTGACCTTCCTAACGGCCTAATGCCTTGTTTATTTAAATAATTTTGGCCGACTTTAAATGAAAACAGAATTTTATTTTTAGCCAGTTGCTACACGTGGCAAGATTGCCTTTGACTGACAAGTTTTGACCTTCAATGATCATTATCAATGAGCAGTGACAAAAGATTTATTGATTTAGCTGCATTTAAATGATACAACCGACAATCTTAATATATCAGAAAGCATGTGAGACTACTAGATGTGATATTTCATTTTTGTCACTTCAGAACTGTATATATATATATATATTTATATATATATATATATATATATATATATATATATATATATATATATATATATATATATATATATATATATATATATATATATATATATAGTGCAGTTTTATCCTCGTTAGTCAGTTTGCCGCCGTGCTCTGATGATGATCATGGAAGGTTGAAACGCGTCAGTAAGTGTAACTGATATCTTTTTACTTTGTTCTTCATAAATTAATAGCTCCCTACATAAACGAGGAACTTCGTCGCCTTCAGATTGCGTTCTAGATTAGTTTAGCCGTCACAACTGGACCTTGTTTGCTTCTTCCTTCCTGTAGATTTTCGTCCACATAATTTTGTTTTGGTTGTTGCAAGCTTGAAACGGTTTAATCAGTTTGCCATATCTTTAGTAATGATATTAATTGATAACGTAGCTTGCCCACTTCTGGGAAGAGTAGAGCCACCCACCTGAGTTTTCTATGTAGCCTGGCAAGCAGAATACTTATGTCGTTTTCTAACATCCAACGCAGTCGGTGATTCTTATCAAGATGGAACGGCAATGGCATATCGACGAGCGGCCGAATTAAATTTGTCGGCGCTTCTGCTCTATGGCTCATGCGGCTCAGCTGCCAATGATCTAAACTTGAATAAGTTAAGGGATAAAAATATATTTGATATGGATACTATTAACTTGTTTTTAAGTGATTTAACCGGAAATTCCAGATTGGATAACGTTATTTGATAAATGCAGCTGCAGCGAGGGTATTATATCTAACATTCTTGGCGGACATTAATTCTTCGTTATCCATAAAATTAGCTGGATAGATGAATTCACTAGCGACATGCTGCAGTGTTTCGAACAAACTGAGGCCTCTGATTAAAGTTGAGCGTACATTTTGCAATTGGCTAAATGATTATTATTTGTGTTTGCTTCTGTACGCAAACTAAGTTAAAAAGTATAATTGCTTTTACCGTTCTGTACAATCAAGGATTGCGTACTTTTATTGCATAAATGCTTTAAGTTTTGCTCTGTTTGGTTTGACTTTATGCTGATTGTAATACTTTAATTTGGGAATTCGCTTTTCTGAGTGCTATCATCAAACGGCTAACCTGTAATAAAATCAACTTTATTCATTTCTTATTCTAGCTTATTTGTGCATTGTGTTCTGAAGTACCGAAGCAAAATATTCATAGTAGATATCCTTTGTATAAATAAATGATTAATTTGTTATTCTTCATTTAGTCAATATTCTTCTTTTTATTCTCCTTCAAGGCTAATTTTTAACAGACTAGAGCAAACGTATTTTGGCGTAATTTATCTCTTGTTATGTTGTTCTTCTCCGCATTTAAATGCAACTAGTTTGTTTTTTTAAACTTGGATATGATGGGCGAACTGAAGAATGTGGCCACAAATAGCCGAGATATATTCAAGAAATAAATCATCTGGAATTCTGTTTGTGTTAGTTAAAACACAGGTCAGGTAATTTTGATTAATCAAATTTAGCAAATTTTCACTCTTAAGGACAAGATTATCTAGCATAACATGAAACTAATACAAATCAAGTTGGAAATTGGATTAATTGAATCTCAAAATAACTACGTACCTCTAGCATATAATTTTTTTTAAACTGAATTTCATATATTATAATAATATTATTGTATTTATTACTATACATAGTACCCTTTCCATGAGTAAAAATAAAAACAAATTCTATTAGATACGAGAACCGCTTCTTTCTCATTTTCTTCTCAAATATCCACAAATTAACATATACTTGCAATTTAATCTCCTGTTTGAAATAAAATGGTGAATAAACGTATACAATTGAGAAAACATTTTTAAAACCTCACATGTATGTTCTCCAGACGAAGCATTTAAAATAATTGCCAAATGCAATAACAAAAGGGAGTTAGTCGCATACGAAGCTTTATAGATAAACTAATAGCAGCTGGATTTACGCAGGCCGAAGAAGCATGTCCAGGCATTGAGTTTGAACTGGAGGTGACGCACGCAATCGAGTGGTTGTTTCCTTAATTCACACTCTCCATCTTTAAATATAAATTTAAAGGTAAAACAGGATAGAAAATGTAAACATGGAGAGAGTGATATAAGGGAACAACCAATCATTTGTGTGTGTCACCTCCAGCTCACGCCCTCAAATGAGGACCAGAACACCCATGAGGCAAGCTCAACTTTATTCAGGCACCGTTTGGCTATCCTGAACTCCAACGCACGGAATTGATTGGTCATCCCCTTCTTTCACACTCTCAATGCTTATATTTTTATATCTTGTTTTGCCTTTCAATTTATATATAAAGAGATGTTTATTTGTAGATACTTGAGAATAAAATGAGATAGAAACGATTCTTGTATCTGATAAAATTTCTTTCTATTTTTGCACATTGAAAGGGTACTATGAACTTTATTATGGCTCGCATTCCAAAAGAATATATTATTATGTTATAATAAAAACCCAACAAAGGAATTTGCTCAATAAATCAAAAATTCAACTACAAAAAGATAAAATGTGCCGCAGAATAAATAAGAATTTAAGGGTTATGACTAAATAGAACTACTAGCATTCATAAGGTGGTAAGTGTATTTTGTAACGTTCATAGTATTACCAGCTGATAAATTTGAAAATGACTTAGAAATATGCTAAGACAAACATGTTGATTGAAACAAAATCCTTACCCATGTATTCTGAAAAAGTTAAGAAATTTTTGTTAACTCTAACTCATTTTTTCGACCAACAGATTGGCGCATTGAATATATAATAGACGCCTAATTCAAGCAAAACACAACTTAACTCTACATTTAAAAATGTTGTTAGAGTTCTGTTTCCTTTTCGGAAAACAGATATGTTTATTAAATCGGTTTTCAACAGAGGTGATGCCTAATAGGTAACACACTTTCATCGTGAATGGGAAACTGGTCAATTTGATTACTTCGGATCCTAGGTTTATAAGGCTTGTGTTTTTATTAGGCGAACCTAGTTACAAATTAGTTCAGTTGTGATCAGAAGGATAAACCAAAGAGAGTATAATATCATTCACATTCGTTTCGTGCTTAGTGGCGACTCATCAGTAGGAGCCAGTATTACGCCCTTTAACCACTATATATTTGGGTGAGGAATGTGGAATAATCGGACGATACAATCTCCTAGACGAATGTGTACACCTATAGTAGTGAAGCTAACATCATATAAAGTCTCGAAAATGCGACTTCCACGTTAATTATATTAGTTCTCCACAAACAGTATTTAACTGTTTTTCTCTGTTGTGCGTCTATATAGTAGAATATAACTGGTGTTTATTTCAATTTGGATAACTTAAATTATGCTATGTTTAGTTTATAGATAAATTTAAATTGAAATTACCTAATGATTGGAATGAACTCTGGCCTGGGTTCAAATTCACAGATCAACCAAAGTCAATAATTTGCGGCAACCGTTGATAACATGAATAGACAGCTTATGCGGTTTAGATACTCTGTGCAATCTTATGCTAAGTTAATTTAGCTTCACTTCATAATCATCATCATTGTTGTTCCAATTAAGATTCAGTAAATCGATATATATATATATATATATATATATATATATATATATATCTTTTGGTATGCGAGCCTTAACAAAATTCATAGTAACCTTTCCATTCGAGTAATTAACCGTCAGGTGGATCGGCCTACCTAAGTTGATAGACAACTTGCGCATTTATATTGGTAAAAATATATTTAATATCGACATTAACGGGTATTTCCCTTTTGTTTCTGGTAACGGCAAGTGTGTGACCTTAAATAACACTAGTAATTTAGCTGCATTAAATGTGCGCCTTAGTGCCGCTTCAACTTTCTTTTGTTCTATACGTGAAACTGCATCCCCTTTAAATGGCATGCAATATTTGTAAAATTTAATAATTTGAAATAATTAAGTCCATTGCGTCCTAGGTGCGGTCGCCAATTGTAAAGCTCCAGCCAGAGTACTGTGCAACGTTCCATAAAGTACCTAGGTAACCAATTATTGTTTGGTAACCTTGAAGAGAACAGCGGCAAATGTAAATAAAGGAAGCACCATTCCAGACGCGGATGTAAGGAAGTTTTGTCAGCTTTGCTTTCTGGATCCTGTAACATTGGTAGTAATTAATTACCTAATCCTTGTCGTTCCCAACACGGTTTTTTATCCACTGTCTCCAATTTAACCCTGGATATTTCGGCTGCTGCTTTCGTTAGCCTTTTTCAATGAAAAGCACATCCAACAGACAATTAGACAATCATAAACTTAATTTTCATTCTGAGCAAGTATGCAGACTAGGATGAGGTTCTAAAGCTTAACCCAATCATCAAAGAATAAGCAGAATCAGATATAACAAAAATTTGCAGTCAGAATGAAGTCTGACTGCCCGAGCCCGGTTGTAATAAAACTCAATAAAAGACTGCTAAACAAGCAAATTACGGTAGCCTTTTTCAATGAAAAGCACATCCAACAGACAATTAGACAATCATAAATTTAATTTTCATTCTGAGTAAGTATGCAGACTAGGATGAGGTTCTGAAGCTTAACCCAATCATCGAAGAATAAGCAGAATCAGATATAACAAAATTTTGCAGAGTCAGAATGAAGTCTGACTGCCCGAACCCGGTTGTAATAACGGACGTCAATAAGAAATTAGACGAACTGAGAAGCTTTAAAAATGATTTTTTGGAAGGGTTAAAACATTTTTTCCAAAATAAGCTTGCGGAAGCGAAGAGAACTAGGGCAGCAACCAATAAGGCAAATGAAGACATAGTGAGGGTCACCAAGAAAGGTGTAAATAATACAATTATAGAAGTGAACTACTCCGGCAACATCTCTAACATCAAAAGGTGGCAAAAAAAGACCTAGATATCTACCACAAAATCACTGCAAAATGTTGTCAACTGAATAGGACAAAGCGAAATAATAGTATAATGACAGAAGTGGATCTTAAAAAGCCAAATCAGTTGACCCACAGGACAAGAGCGTAATGGCTGATCAATGTATATATATGAATTCCATAGTTTATGCAAATGTCAGAATTTCAACTTTATAATGCAAAGCATGTTTTATTTTATAATGTTTATTGAAACATGTTTGGATGATGATATTGATTATAAATTTGAAGATTTTGGTTTCTAAATGCCCCGTAAAGATAAATCATTAAATGAACGTTAGGGAAGAATTCTCATCTATTGTATCTCTGTGTTCCATGATGGACAAAAACGACAACAATTTTATTATTGACTTTATTTATAATCAATTTGACTCATGACCCAAAGATATAATGTTGTTGTAGGAGACAATACCATAATTCTTACCTATGAAACCCTAATATGTTTACAAAGTCGTGATTATGAAACCTAGTTGTGAGTTCAGCTGCCAGAACATTTAAAATTTATTCAACTGTACTGATATCGGTATTTGAACCACTTCCATCCTGATTAATTCTACCAATTCCTTTTTATTTGCTTAATGTTCTGTTCGTGAAGATCCGCTGCGTACATTTTAAACCTACACGATATTAAGTTACTTTTCACTTTTTTTAAATAATATTATCTCTAATCATTATTTCTATGGAAATGTTAATCTCTGCAATAATATTTTAAACGCCCCAGCTTCAAGTAAATGCCGTAAGACGTTACAAACTCGGTTAGAGTGCTATAAAATAAATAGTTATGTACTGTTAGAGGCCCTTAACAGGGCCGGTCTTGCGTTCTCTGGCAAATGCCGAGAAGGACCGTAAGTGTGATGACGTCCAGAAGTACTCCTAGACTCTTGTGACGAGCTCGGGTTCACTTGGGATTGTGGTTCCTTCTGTTGTGGCGTTGTAATCTCGCTGAGTAACTTCGTTGAAGTTCTGCAGTAATTGGCTCGTCTCTCTAGTTGTTCAGCAACGTTTGATTTTTAGAGTTATCCTTCAATCTAAGCATTATCAGATGTCTACTCAAATAATCAAAATCTTATATAATATTGCTTATTCAATATATAAACGCCCCGGCTGCAAGTAAATGTCGTGCGACGTTACAAAAATTTTAAAGGTCTTAGATAATGAGAATCAGTTACTGTGGGTGGCTCCTATCAGGGCCGGAATTTGCGTTCTCCAGCAAATACCGAGAAAGTAAACTGGAACAATGAAAGCTGCGTTAGTCAAAACGCAGATCAGGTCATTTTAATTTTAAATACCGAGAAAGTTTAGTAGTGTTGTGTCGTCTAGCAGTACTCCTAGACACTTGAGGCGTGCTCCGGTTGATTGGCTGGTGTTCCTTCGTGTGGATGCACCGAGATAAGCAGAGTTGTTGAAACCAGTAAGGTGAGTTGCTGTGTAAAGTCTCAGAATAGTCTTGTTGAAGATCTGTGGCAATACCGTAGTGGCTGGCACACGAAAAAGTCCGATTTATTAATAATCGATCACGTATGACTAGTTGTACAGCAACATGAAGATTAGCTGAACTCTAAGTCACTAGGTGACACAGCGGGATCAACGCAAATCCAGAAATCCGTGTAGGTAAACAGTCAAGTAGTGTCAGAAATCACGCGTAGCGCACAGGATGGAAATGTCAAGCGTGTGAGATGGTAAATACACTATGTTTATATACCTGTGCAAGCGCAAGCTCGTACGCCATTGGTTTCTAGGAGGTTTTGTAGCTAATGTAGGGGGTTCGGCGAACTAGTTGTCTATTTAGTGTGAAATTATCCTCCTTCATATTGTCTGGTAGCTGTTATTACGATCCGCGTTCATGATTAGTCCATGTCCCTTTCCCGAAGGGTGAAGTGAGAAGGCCACGGAATTGAATCATTGCTTTATTCAAAATGTTATTAAGCAAAGAAAAAAATCGTGTAAAAGCAGTCACAATAAGCACCACAAATAATTGGTCCACTGTTTGCTAGTTTTTGAGTGTTAAATCACATACATCCATTGAACTATAGGGTTTCGGATAAATGATTGAGAAACACCTTAAGTATGGATTAGGAGAATCATAATTGAACTGTTAATAGTTCTGTAAAAATGGTTAAGGCATGCAAAGCAAGTAAATCCTGGGTTTGAACGTTAAGTCACATTAATACACCGCATGTTCCCTGCGTATTGCGCGCGGGTGTCTATATTTATTAAACAAAACCCTATTAATTACAATTAAATTGCAGTTCAAGAAATCTGAATTAAAACTGCTTGAAACTAAGAGAGATTGTTTCTAAAATCACAGTTAATAGAAATATTGTGCAAAAAACGAATTTTGGTCGAGCATTCACTTGATTTATCTCGGATTTGGTAATGGCTAATCCTTCCAGAAATTTGGCCATGTTCGCCACTGTTCTCTCTAAAGAGGAGATTCTATCATTTTGCGGGGGTGAAGAAAAGGATGATGGATTCACTTTGGGTTCCAAAACCCTATATTCTAACTCACATCTCTCAGATAAGTCATCTATAGAGAGAGTGTTGGGGAGCTGTCTGGCAAAGAGTATTAATGTTTGGGGAAGATTGTTAATAAAAACAACCTTAGCCTCATGGTCAGGAATGTTGGTTTTATACCAACGTTTCCGTAATTCCCTCAGTATTTCGATGGGGCCAAGATTTGGCATATCTAACTGCGCATATTTGTTTATTATCTGCTCAGTTTCCGTGGGTCCAAGCAAAGATTCTACCTCGTTTTGTAGGCCCAAAATGGGATTAGGTTGTAGGGGTACTTTTCACTGTTGCTATTTAGTTCGTGATTTTTACCCCTACTACTTATCAATGGTTGCTATTATTATTACCCGTGCGTCTAATCAGTCTCTGATCATTTTCGGATGGTTGATGTGAGAAGGCAAAAACATCTGGTCATACGTATATTAGATATAAAGTTGCAAATAGTAATGTAATTCACAGTTAGTTCAAATTGAATACATGTTAGTCAGCTGTAAAAATAGATTTTAAGCAAAAATAGGTCTTAAACACCATTCACAGTGAGAATAGTCAAACGATTAAAAATACATGATAATATGAACATAGTAAAATGATTTATGTTTATAAAGTAAAATGTTTTATACACAAGTGATTATTGTTACACAAATGTCTGAACAGAATTGTATTTATACCAACGACTAAAACATATGATGACATGTAAAAATCATCGTTAAAAGTTATCATTAAAAATGAAGATGTAAATTGTTTAAAGACTCCAATGATAAAAAACTAACAAAGCTTTAGCTTACTACTTGCAATATTTTCAGTTCATGTCAAACTATTAATCCATTCTTCTATGTGGACACTAAATTAAGTGAAATAAATCCGCAATGACACAACAGATCACCGCGTGATCCTCGCGGATCGCGCGCGGTTCTCTCTATTTTATAAAAACACTATTAATTACAAATAAAATTGCAGTTCAAGAAATATCGATTAAAACTGCTTGAGACTAAAAGAGATTGTTCCTAAAATCACAGCTAAGAGAAATATTGTTTAAGGACAGAGTTAGAATATTTGACCTTAAAGAGCACAGCGTTTGTAAAAATTGACCTTCGTTGGGTTGTAACACGGAGCCGCGTGTTACATACACCCCCCGACAGTGAAAATTAGTACACAATGAAGAGGGCTAACCTTACAGTAAATGTTATTGCTCTTTCATGCCGTATAACGACTGATTTTGGTTCTGTCAACACTGATACTGGCTCCTCTATTTCTCGCGTTCTTGGACGGATGGTTAGGTCGAAGTGTTCGAGAAAGTCACGTCCAATGATGTTTCATGTCGTGTTGTCGATGATGAACGGATATTTGAAACATCATTTTGAGTTGGAGAACGAGATTGTGTGTACTCGTACCCCAAACGTCGCTATGTTGGAGCCATTCGCGCAGGTCAGACTGTTGGTGTCGACTGGGTGGGTTGGTTCGAGATAATTGTGGCGTAGTGAGCTTACATCTGATCCAGTGTCTATGACAATTCATTCGCCAGAGATTGCGTCACGGATGAGAAAGTATGTTGATAGTGGCAACCGGCGATGAGATTGATTGCTGGCATTTGGGCGTTTGAAGCATGACTTAATTGGAGCCGTCGCTGTAAAGACAATAGTTTGATTGCGCTCTACCGCGAAGGCAACGTGCTTCGAGCCATCAGACGTGGAGCGGCCAACAATTTGGGGTGCTCAGCCTCTGCTGCCGCCGAGGAGGCTGACCCCACCCGTCTTCCGAACCTTCCATGGGCGGATCCTCCTGAGTTGTTGAGGGTGACCGCGCCCATCTGAACGTCGCGTCTGTGCGCGGGTATGTGCAGACGTTTCCGAGGCAATAACGTGTGTAGTGGCCTTCATTGAAAGTGCTTGAATTTCTCAAAATCTAGCTGTTTATTAATTCCTTACTGGCTGTGAGTTCGACGAACCGGGGCACCATAATGTAGGGGTACTTTTCGCTGTTGCTTTCTAGTTCGTGATTTTTACCCCTACTACTTATCAATGGTTGCTATTATTATTACCCGTGCGTCTAATCAGTCTCTGATCATTTTCGGATGGTTGATGTGAGAAGGCAAAAACATCTGGTCATACGTATATTAGATATAAAGTTGCAAATAGTAATGTAATTCACAGTTAGTTCAAATTGAATACATGTTAGTCAGCTGTAAAAATAGATTTTAAGCAAAAATAGGTCTTAAACACCATTCACAGTGAGAATAGTCAAACGATTAAAAATACATGATAATATGAACATAGTAAAATGATTTATGTTTATAAAGTAAAATGTTTTATACACAAGTGATTATTGTTACACAAATGTCTGAACAGAATTGTATTTATACCAACGACTAAAACATATGATGACATGTAAAAATCATCGTTAAAAGTTATCATTAAAAATGAAGATGTAAATTGTTTAAAGACTTCAATGATAAAAAACTAACAAAGCTTTAGCTTACTACTTGCAATATTTTCAGTTCATGTCAAACTATTAATCCATTCTTCTATGTGGACACTAAATTAAGTGAAATAAATCCGCAATGACACAACAGATCACCGCGTGATCCTCGCGGATCGCGCGCGGTTCTCTCTATTTTATAAAAACACTATTAATTACAAATAAAATTGCAGTTCAAGAAATATCGATTAAAACTGCTTGAGACTAAAAGAGATTGTTCCTAAAATCACAGCTAAGAGAAATATTGTTTAAGGACAGAGTTAGAATATTTGACCTTAAAGAGCACAGCGTTTGTAAAAATTGACCTTCGTTGGGTTGTAACACGGAGCCGCGTGTTACAAGGTAGCTTCCTAATTGCCTCAAGCTTAGGATAAATCCGTCGCTGCAATTCAGAAGGTAGTTTAGCAAAAACCTTCGACAGTTTTTGATGACTGTCATAATCAGGAAACGGGGAGAAAGCGGAGTCTACGCGCATAAAGAATAGCTCACTATCTCCATCCCAAACAGGAACATCAATATCTAAAATTGGACCTGACATTTTAACAATCTTACGGGATCTTAAAAGCATAAATTTATAAGCAATATGAAAATATATAAATATATTTTAACGAAACGCTTACCCACAAACAGCTTCCACAGTTGAATGAGCGCAGAACAAAAGCACGTTTTGTACGTAGGAAAGATGAACAGAGGCCCCGTCGGCCTTTGATGCCAATTTATTATTATTTTCCACAGTTGAATGAGCGCAGAACAGTACGTACGGTGCCGTTTTGTAGGTAGGAAAGACGAATAGAGGCTCCATTTATTATTATTATACCCCCAAAAATAAATCAAAAATCCACGAATATATATACCCAACAGAATTCCAGAAAACCACGATCACGGTAGAGAAAAACGCAAATGTTAATCGATTTTTATCCCAAATAGATGAAAAAGGAAGTCAATTTTATTTATACCAAAAAAATCAGAACAATAATCAGGATCCTGGCGCGGTCGCCAATTTGTAAACGCCCCGGCTTCAAGTAAATGCCGTACGACGTTACAAACTCGGTTAAGGTGCTCTGAATAGAGATTAGTTACTGATATGGGGGCCCTTAAGAGGGCCTGGTAATGCGTTCTCTTGAAGTCTTCAGAGTTTGAAGATGTCCTAGGGCCTTGGGTGGACTCTGGTTGAGTTGTCGCTCCCGTGATTCAGCTGTAATCGCGTTGTGGATAGCGTCCTGCAGGTTCTGCACTTAATTGGCTCGTCTCTCCGGTATCCCGCAACAAGATGAGTCACGGATGTAGTTAGTTGTTGGTGAAACTATCAAATCACCAGCGTAGGTATTGACAGCCGACAGAACGCACACGCGTGAAGCAGGTAGAATGCAAATGCCACAACTGACTTGCATGGTAAATTACCGTGCTTAAATAGCATGCAATATGTCTACTTGCACACTATTGGTTAAACGTGGTTAAACGGCAATTTCGCTTTTTTCTCATTGGTGCAACGTAAATAAATTTGAATTTAATTTACGCAATATGTCGGCGATTGATTTGTGTCGTTACACTTGCTTTGTCTTTTATCATAACTGCTAGCAAAACCATCAGAAATTTCATTCTTGCAAAAAGACTTAGTTCATTTAATACACAAGATACACACCAGATTCTTGTTTGTAACTTTGTTTCATCTTACTTTAACTGCTCAATTTTAGAATAGGCCAACATTGTAAGATTTCTTCTGTTCATCCGTAGTTCGTACTTTCATAAATTACGCACCAAATCACCTGGAAACCGTAATTGCTTAATTCACCGATAAAAATGTTCTTTCCACTAATGTTCTTTGCGCTCTACACTTTAACGTCACTAGTTCATCTAGTTTTCTAAACATTTTTTTGAAACGTGAGCCTTAATAAAATTCATAGTGCTTATTCCATGTGCAAAAACGAAAAGAATTTCCATCAGATACAAGAAACGCTTTCTCATTTTTTTCACAAGTATCTAAAAATGAAAATCTTTTTATATAAAAAATTGAAAGATAAAACACGATTGAAATATTTAAACATGGAGAGAGAGAGATAGTAAAAAAGGAATTCAATCAATTGCTTGCGTCAAGTGCAGTTCAAACTCAATGCCTGAACATGCTTCTTGTGCTTGCATAAATCCGGCTGCAGTTTTTTATCCATAAGGATTCGTATGTGGCTAGCTCCCTTTTGTTATGGCATTTAGTAATTATTTTAAATGCTACTTCTGGAGAACATACGTGTGATATTTCAACGATTTGTTACGCAGTTGCAGACGTGTATTCACCGTTTGATTTAAAGCAGGAACTTAATTTACAATGTTCTCCCATTCGATTAATTTATCTTCTAGTCGATCGGCCTACGTAAGTTGATCGACTGTTTGCGCATGTATATTGGTAAATAATATTTGATGTAGACATTAACGGCTGTTTCTCTTTAATTTCTGGTAACGTCAAGTGTGTTACCCTAAATAACACTCGTAGTTTAGCTGCATTAAATGTACGTGTTAATGCCTTGTCCATAAGAACAGATCGCAATCACGAAAACGGATTAGAAGTTTTAATAAAGCACATAAGAATGTCGGCTTCATGTCAGAGCACGAGAAAATTGATCGTCTGCCTTTCTTAGATGTACTATTAAAGATTAAAACTGATGGTAAATTAAGTAGAACAATTTACCATAAACCAATCTGTTCTGCACTGTGTTTGCATTGCAGCAGTTTTGTGCAGTTTCAATACAAATTATCTACACTTCGTGGCTGCTTTTCAAGACTTGACAGGTTGGTTAGTTAGAATCTAAATTATAATTTAGAAGGATTATCAAACAGGCCATTGTAATCAAATAGCTTGTAGAATATCCTTAACAATGTTTGACTGTCATTAGACTAGCATCAGAAAGACGAAATAGAGGTTATTAGGATACAAAACAAAATGCGATAGTAAAAGATTAGGCTCCCTGTCAGTGTTATCACCAAAAATTTAGTAAAAAAGTACAGGTTACCTACCTTAAAAGCACCGTGTGATGAGGTACTTATCTTCTCGGACAGTGTAATGAAAACGCTAGTGCCCATTGCAAAATAATACAATTTAGTCAAGATTTGGGGATAGGATTTGATTTAATTGATTACTTATAATTAGTTGTTAAATATGAATGACAAGTATGAAAAAATTTGGTAACTGAAGGCGCGTAGACACCTTGTGTTCAGAGTACAGAACACTTATGTTACGACTAAGCCACAAAGGTAGCAGATTTGAAAGGAGGAGGCTCTTTCGGTTGTTCCGAATACGGTGAAGTAAATGTTTTATAAAGCGAGAGGATACCTTCATAGAAAGGAGGAAGTCAACCTGAGGGTCATTAAAATTTATTATCTTAAAATATTAGATTCCGGACGTAGTATTTGAATAGAGTGAGTCATAGGATAGCGTTCTGTATGTCAAAGTATATTTAAAAAGGCTTTTTTAGAGTTTAGATGTTATTTGGTCAAAGTATATTGACTCCAAGAAAATGATATCTAAGAGTTTGACAGAATTGATGATATATGCGCGGAAAGGTACATAGTCATCAAATGATTGTTAGAGTCTTGTTCAAGCTTCATTTAGCAAGTTTTAACCACATTGATTTTTGGGGCCAAATTTGATAAGTTGAGCTTGAAGAAAGAATAGCAGATGATTGAATAGAGTTGAAAGTGGGTCCTGGGACACTGGATTGCTTAAATATATTACCATTTCATGGACATATTTAAATAGCTTGAATTGGTTAGTCTCAACTAAATCTGTGGAAGTGCCTAGTTGAAAGTCAAAAAGCCGAGTACTTCTCTTTGTGAAATACCAGAACATATAAAGTTTGATCTCGAAAGAATATTGCAGATTCAAACAGAAGTTGTTTTTTTTTTCGAAGGTAGTAATTAGTAAACCTAATGACCATCCACGGACGCAAGGATGCGTCTGAATAAGTAGTATTCAATTTTTGAGAAGGATGCAGTATCAAGAAAAAGAGACAGCAATTGTGTTGTTGAGAGTTAGAGGAATTATGTAGATTAATGTCACTAACCAGATTAATAGACTCACAACGTCCAGTCAAAAATCATAGTTGATCATCGAAAAGAGGGAAACTATTGCTTGATTTCATTATAGGGAATTCTGTCAAGAAATTTTGTGAATTTCTAGATGACAGACATGGGGCGATGAAGCACAATTACGAGATCTACTATATATCACATTGCATAATTGGCAAGATCGTCGATTGACCTATCCGGGATAAAGTTGTTACTGATAGTCACATCAAAATTGTCTTCGGTTAATAGAGATAAAAGGATTCAAATCCGACACCGTTCTGGTCAACTTGGTTTTTGGATCTTATGTTCTTAATAGCTTTGACGACCATAGCCATTGATGCGTGAATTTTGTACATAATACTGGTTTCATCGTTACTGATAGCGACTGTAGGAGTAGAAGCTGTGGAATAATCACAAAAGAAAGCTTAGACATTTATCACAGAATTTATTGTTGGTAGAGCTAGTGGAGTTACTATTCGATTTATAGGATTTGTGTAATAACTGGTTTCTAATAATTTCGAATGACCTTAGATAATTAGGAACATATCGGATGCGATGTTCAACTCTAAGCGCTTGCTTGTTAATCTTAAGCTAAATAATGTTATCATATGATGTATTAGGTATGCGCGAGCATGTTAATGAGTGCTTGGTCTTGAAATTTGGGACACATTATCGCGCGTTTTATAAATTTGCTTAGCCAGTTTGAAATCTATACGTATTTGATAGATATTATGGAAGAAATGAGATAATTCGTCATGGACCTGGAAGAAACGAGAGGATAAATTTTCGGATGTGATGATTTCAATCTATCTTCACAAAGTATACTGAAGCCATCACTACTAATAAAACATCTATTCATTTGTATGTTCGCCGTTGAAACAGGATATGTCAGGACATTGATACGTGTTGGGAAGAAAATGAATTGTTGTCGGATGTGGTGATTTCACTCCATATATTGTTGACGGAAGTGATTATTGCTCTCCATGATATATTTTCGCAAAGTTGACTTAAGGCATCATTGCTAATAAAACGTCAGTTAATTTTTACGTGTGCGCTTGAAGGATATGACAGGATACTGACAAGTATTGGAAAGAAAATATATTGCATCATTAATATAACACAAGTATTATAGAATATATTAAGGCTATACTAAGGACTATTACAGAGAATGGACGGCCAGCCTCTAAACTACTGTAAACGCCCCGGCTTCAAGTAAATGCCGTACGACGTTACAAACTCGGTTAAAGTGCCATAAATATAGAGTTATGTACTGATAGTGGGCCATTAACAGGGCCGGTCGTGCGTTCTCCGGCAAATACCGAGAAAGATACTTAAGTGTGAAGATGTCCTAGAGCCTTGGGTTGACTTGGGCTGTGGTTCCTTCTGTTGTTGCGTTGTAATCTTGATGTGGAAACTTCGTTGAAGTTCTGCATTAACTGGCTCGTCTCGCTGGTTGTACAGCAACAAGGTTGGTGTCACTGATGTTGCTAATTGTTGGTGAAGACAATCTAACAATCAGCGTAGATGATGACAGCCGACAGCACGCACACATAACGCAAAGCAGAAGGCAAACGCGAGAACTGAACTGCATGGTAAATTTGCCGTGCTTAAATAGCTATTCCATTGTAATATATGTCTACTTGCACACTATTGGTTAACGGCAAGTTTCGCTTTTTTCTTATTAGCGCAACGTAAATCAAAATGAATTTAATTTACGCAATATGTCGGCAAGTTATTTGTGTCGTTACAACACATTCCTCTCTGAAAAAAAGGAAAAAAATTCCTCTCTGCAAGGCTAGATAAGAAATGCATGACAGAGTTCGAACCAAGTTAAGCAAAAATATAATGTACTATAAATGCTGGGCTTAAGTATGCTTGTTGGTTGCTTCAACAATGATATGATGCCAGGTAACCACTAGGCATTGCTACACAAATTGTTAGCTCTAGTGGCCGGTCATACCGCGTGAGACAAAATAGAGCTGTGTAAGATTTGGGAGCAGCAGCGTGAAGATTTCGAGATAAATCGCCTCTGAATTTTCCAGGTTTAAGTTAAAACCTAGGCAGGCTGGATCGTCGTCAATGCGTTTGTATACGACCAAAGGAGCTAGATTGTGTGTTCGACGTTGTGGTCATGATATTTTTAGAGTGGTCATTGTGCAATTGATGAAGTTGAGATATGCATTGAAAGTGGCCTGTACCGTAAAATAGAATAGAATATCTTTATTTGGATTCAAACCACACATATTCCATCAAATAATAAAATTGAAAAATGTACAATATTTTTTTAAAAATTATCACATCACATATAATTGTGCAATTAGTCATATATAGATAAGTATATCTCACTAGTTGTACTATAAAACAAAACAATAACAGAAAGAACGGTTGTAGAGAATTATAGATACATTATCAAAATAGGAACAATTAAGGTATAATTCGAGTGAAACATTATACAAAAATTTGAGAACCATGACTAGCAATTGGTGTATGTATTGTTGACTAACATGATGATATAATGCACAGCATTTCAAATATGATAAAACAAAACTTGGAAATGAAAATCTCAAGAAAATCTGTTTCCGATAACAATTATGCTTGTCTTTTATTCAACCATGAGAAAGTATTATCATAATCAATATAAAAAATATCAGCAGTACTGTAGACTCTTTCAAGTTCAGTAGATAAAAATTTAAAAGACATCTTAGACGGAGGCAATTCTCTAAGCCCCTTTGGCAATTGGTTATAAATTTTGTAGATTTTCGAGAAAGAGAATAACTTGCTCGCAACATTCCCCACCAAAGGAGGAGATATTGCCAAATGCCCAGATCTAGTTCCAACTTCATGACTCTTTCTTATCAGGGTCATATAGGCACCAGTACACTGGTTCAGATGGAAAACTTTTATGCAATAGCACATCCTCCGAAACCACAAAGATTGCAATGACACAAACTGTAATCTAGAGGCGTATAAAGTGCAGCAGATAGGACTAATTTGTTTCACAACTTTTCTTTGTACAGCTTCTATCTTATTGGACAATCCCTTTTTTAATGGATTCCAAGTAGCAACAGCATATTCCAGTATTTGTCTAATCCATATGATATACATTTTAAGTTTAATGTCATTCGATAAAATATTTCGATTTATTAGTGCCCATCGTTTTTTAGCACTGCCTACTATTCTTTCAATATGTCTCTCAGCAGAAGCTGTACATTGAATAGTTATACCTAAATCCTTAATTTCTTGCCTAAGTTTAATTTCAAACACATCATTAATCACTGCATCATGAAAATAAACATAATGAAAGTTTGTTCTGTTACCTATTTTTAAAGCTCTCGTCTTTTTATTATTTATTCTCAGCCCTAGCGTAAGCAAATATCTACTCAAATCATACAAATCTAATGTCACATTATTTTTGGAGAATTCGACATTTTTTGGATCAATTGGGAAGATTATTTTCAAATCATCAGCAAATTTGCAAACTCGACCGTTAAGGATCTTAGTTTCCAAATGTGCAAACACAATTTTAAATAAAATTGGCCCCAAACTTGATCCCTGTGGAACTCCACTCGTTACTCGTTTCGATTTTGATATCAAATCGTTTACTTGAATACTCATTCTTCGATTATATAGATAGTATTTAAGTAATCTGAAAATATTCGGATCAATATTCAACAAACTAATCGCATTCAAAATAGCATCAAAATATATAGAGTCAAAGGCTTTTGCAATATCTATAAATACAATTAATGCATCTAATTTATTCTCATCTAATGAAATTACATGTTTCCACATAGAGAGTATATTAGTAGTTGTCGATCTATCTTTCGTAAATCCATGTTGACATAAATCAAAATCATCCGGCAACATACATTCTAAATAATCTAGTATCACTCGTTCTATTATCTTCAAAAACGAAGGGATAATAGAGATTAATCTATAATCACTGGCGCACGTTGGCTTACTTACTTTTGGCAACGGCTTAGCTACTATCGTTAGTATATCGATTGGTAATTTCCCATTCTTCAAAATTCTATTTATAAAGTTGCAGAGCACATTCCTAAAGGTTAAGGGTAATTGAAGCAGGTTATCAATCGAAATACCAAAGTGATCTTTTTGTTTTTTTATTTGATTTTTAACATCAATTTTATCAATTCATCACTGTCAATAACAAGTCCTGATTCCTGGTCTCCCAAAGGATCAGGTAGTTCCATAAAATTTCTTTCATTCTGTGGATTACATATCAAATTGCCAAAAATATCATCTAATTAACAGAGAAATCCATACTCAGTTTTATCCACAGGTAATATAAGCTTTAACTTTTCCTTATATTTACTATAATCTGTGAGGAGTTTGTATCCTAGTCTAGGATTACTCTTCATTTTGGCCAAAATAATTCGTTCTGATCTTTGCCGAATTATCAGCAGTGATGAATTAATTTCGTTATCAATGAGATCTAACCTCATTTGTTTAATACTATTGATAAGACTACACTTTATTATATTATCTCGTTTAATTCTTAGTTTACACAATTTCCTATTAATTCGTTTCGGTATAATGTCCGTAAACGTAGATGCCTGAAATAAAATAGATAATAACGATGAAACAGAAGAAACAAACTCGTCAGTGTTCAAGAAATAAAAACTTTCATAATCAATCAGTAAGCTTAATTCTCTAAAAAGATTCCAGTTGATTCTGGAACAGTGCACGTGTGCATTTTCAAAATTTAGTTTCTGTGTTTTGCTACTCAAGATGTTCCATTGTAGAATAATTTGTTTGTGATCCAATTCTTTGAAATAATTTACAACATCATAACTGTGTGATTTCACCATTTCAATTTCTAAATATACATGATCTAAGCATTGCGAACCTCTAGTTGATTCATTTATAATCTGCTTGAGATCATGATTAGAAAAAAATTGATTATTTCACAGTCATGTAACTTATTAAAGTCACCTACCACTGCATTATAGCCATGACAGTCAAAAATAGCTTGAAAAGAATTGGTAAAAGATTGATCATCATATAAAGTAGCATACGGCGGTCTGTAAACAGCAGTTAAAATCAGATTATCAATTTGAATAGATAAAAAATCAATGATAGCATTATCTTCACTAGTATGCAAAATTTTCGCCTTTAATACTGATTTACTATAAATGAGTACTCCTCCACCTCTTTTATCCAGCGATCTGTCTTTTCTAAATAAAGAATAGTGAGGAATATCAAATTCATGGTTTTCTATGTCCTTATTAAGCCAGGTTTCAGATAAAATTATAAAATCAAAATCATTACTTATTATAAAATTACAAAGCAAAAAGTTTTTGTTCCTAACACTTCGAAAGTTAGCATAAAATAAGGTAAATGTGGAACACGACTTATCTAAACAATAATCGACTTTTACTGATTCAGCTTTGTTGGCTTCTTTATTATACGTTTCCCAGGTTTTGAGGCCATTCTTCCTCTCCCCCCGCTGTCCACAACATTTATTAATGATACATCGTTTTTTGATGTTGCAGTCTCAGATGTTTTTTTTTTAGAATATAGAATATCTTTATTTGGTTTCAAACCACACATATTCCATCAAATAATAAAATTGGAAATTGTACAATATATATTAAAATAATTATCACATCACAATAATTGTGCAATTAATCTCATGTAGATAGGTATATCTCACTAGTTGTACAATACAATATATCAATATCAGAAAGTTCGACTGAAAAGAATAATATATACATCATCAAATTAGGAACAATTAAGATATAATTCGAGTGTAACATTATGCAAAAATTGAGAACCATGACTAGCAATTGATTGTATGTAATGGTAACTAATTTGAAGATATAGTGCATAACATTTCAATTATAATAATACAAAACTTGGAAATAAAAATCTCAATAAAATCTGTTTCCGATAACAATTATCCTTGTCTTTTATTCAACCATGAGAAAGTATTATCATAATCAGGGGTTGGCTGCTTCCGTTCCTGGTTGTTTATTAACTTTTTTGCTTTAGCCAACTTTCGTTGGAAAAACGTTTTGTCCCGACCAATAAATATGCTGCGAAAACTGAGACTCTCATCTTTCTTTTTGTTGATGGACTTGTAAACGCCCCGGCTTCAAGTAAATGCCGTATGACGTTACAAACTCGTTTAAGGTGCTCTGAATAGAGATTAGTTACTGATATGGGGGCCCTTAAGTGGGCCTGGTAATGCGTTCTCTTGAAGTCTTCAGAGTGTGAAGATGTCCTAGAGCCTTGGGTGGACTCTGGTTGAGTTGTCGCTCCCGTGGTTGAGCTGTAATCGCGATGTGGATAACGTCGTGATGTTTCTGCAATTAATTGGCTCGTCTCGCTGGTTATACCGCAACAAGATGAGTCACGGATGTAGCCAATTTTTGGTGAAACTATCAAATCACCAGCGTAGGTATTGACAGCCGACAGAACGCACACGCGTGACGGAAGGTAGCATGCAATTGCAACGACGGACTTGCATGGTAAATTGCCGTGCTTAAATGGCATGCCATGCCTACTTGCACACTATTGGTTAAACGGCACGTTTCGCTTTTTTCTCATTGGTGCAACGTAAATAAAATTGAATTTAATTTACGCAATATGTCGGCCATTAATTTGTGTCGTTACAACACTTTCCTCTCTGAAAAAAAGGAAAAAAATTCCTCTCTGCGAGGCTAGATAAGAAATGCATGACAGAGTTCGAACCAAGTTAAGCAAAAATATGATGAACCATAAGTGCTGGGCTTAAATATGCTTGTTGGTTGCTTCAACAATGATATGATGCCAGGTAACCACTAGGAATTGCTACACAAATTGTTAGCTCTAGTGGTCGGTCATAGCACGTGAGGCAAAATAGAGCAGTGTAAGTTTTGGGAGCCGCAGCGTGAAGATTTCGAGGTAAATCGCCTCTGAATTTGCCAGGTTTAAGTTAAAACCTAAGCAGGTTGGATCGTTGTCAATGTGTTTGTATACGACCAAAGGAGCTAGAGTGCTCGACGTTGTGGTCATGACATTTGTAGAGTGGTCTTTGTGCAATTGATAAAGTTGAGATATGCATTGAAAGTGGCCTGTACCATGATATGAAGCTGATCACTACTTAGTGTTGCTACACGAAAGCGTTAGCTCTAAGTAGCTGGTCATACCAAAATAGGCAGTGTAATGTCATGTGTGAGAAATACATTATAATGTAAAAATATATACATTAAAATCAAAGGTAACTGCATAAAAATATGTACACGAACATTGCCTCAGAGATGGCATAATACCAAAGAACTGTTCAAAAATGCTACACAATTGTTAGCTAAGAACAGCTGGTTATGCCACGTGAGACAAATACGAAAAATAACGAAAGGTTAAAAAAATTTTGATAGTTAA
>JAQBSW010002880.1:0-94006 GCA_029291075.1 Eudiplozoon nipponicum
TGTTCGCAACCTTTATTATAGTAAAAACATTAAATTATTGAAGCTTTTGCCACAGTATACAAAATTATACTATTAAGTTTCCAGCTTTCAAAGTTAATTTAAATAATTATTTTAAATTTATTGCTCTTTATTGAATTTTGCTGATCCTATAAAGGCAAATTTCAAATGCACGTTCTTCCACAAACTGGGCATGCTGTTCATGAAGATTCACCTGAAAAAGTAAGTAACTATTTTATTGTCTTATATTTCTTGAAATATATTTTTAATGTTTGGCTGATAGCATTGCCTACGTTATAAGAATCAACATAATCATTAATGAGGTCGACCTGTGTATTTTTACTGTTGCAAATGTCAAATAATGAATTTATTTATTGAATAATATTTAGTTATTGATCTTTGTGGCACTAGCCGTTCGATCCAGCGAAGTTGGCGTTCCTCTTTCCAGTATTGATTTGATATAAGTATTCGTTTATTGGTTACAAACCACGATGCTAGAACTGAGTTTGCCGAAGCTAAGTCGTTAGAACCGGAGTATAATTCATGTCACTATACTCACAGCCAATGGTCTACTGGAGACCTACAATTCATGCATGTTTAAATTGGTAATCAGATGAATATCAGACTTTAGTCAGTTTAAAAATCCGAACTGTGTGACCTAATTTTCTTTTAAAAAACACACGCATAAGCATGGTGTTTCATGCTACTGTGGTTATGAGCATGAAATAAACACTAATCCCATTGGATTTAACCAGTCGTCGAATAGCATAACAAAACTACCGCCAGTCGCAATGCACTGACGCGTTTCGACCTTCCATGGTCATCATCAGAGTACGACGGCAAACCGACTATCGAGGATCAAACCGCATTGAATATAAACATGGAAATCAAATTTAAATATGCGGCTCTCACCTCTATTTTTGATTGCGCGGATGGTGGCAACAATTCTTTAAATCAAGTCTGCGAGCTTGAAGTAAACACCATTCCCATTGTGCTTAACCAGTCGTCGAACAACATAACAAAACTACCGCCAGTCGCACGCACTGACGCGTTTCGACCTTCCGTGATCATCGTCAGAGTACAACGGCAAACCGACTAGCGAGGATCAAACTGAATTGCAGATTTATGGAAAGCATAATTAGATATACGGCTCTCACCTCTAGCAGTCTTGCATACATTGTACTTGACTAGAAATGTCGGCTGCAATCAATTATTGTTTAATAGTCCTCTAACGGCACAAACTTTTGATGCTCCAAATGTTTTTCTTGCTAGTTCTCGCATAGAATCTGCTAGTATGCATGATTTCATTACAAGGTAGGGTGATGCGCTCTCCTTATGAACTTTTGAAAATCCTCCTTGTTTGTCGCAGAGCGGACTCAAAATTACCTCTGTTGCCCTTGTATACTCCATTAGTGTCCTTCTTTATTGGTTTCAAGATGGCATAAATGTTTCATTTCAATTGTTTAACTTACGAAGAAATTATTTCATTTAGCTTGTTTTTACATCATCGATAAATTAAACGAACATTTGTTGTGCGGCTGGTGATAACAATCATTATAATCAAGGTTGCGATCTTGATATAAGCACCTGATCCACTAATTAAATACATATGTCAGTTTTAAATAAGAATTTTATAGTGTAAAAAAGCCAATTCATCCGGTAGACCGGTTTCGTCCTTTATTAGGAACTCATGTACTGATCAGAAATTGCCGCGGACAGGGCTCGAACCTGGGCACGTCTGCTTCGGAATCTGGCGCTCTAATCACTGATGTGCTTTCTTTAAATGTTCCCGAACTAACGTTACTTGGTTAGTCTATATTTGCCGACGACAATACATGATGAGTTCCATATTGTCAAGGATACGCATTTTCTTATAATACGCATATATTTATCATCAAGGCATCACACCAGTATGATAAATGAAAGCTTTATTGCCAGTCAACATGATTCCTATATAATAATACCGCCAGTTGTTCGACGACTGGTCAAATACAATGGGATTGGTGCTTACTTCAAGCTCGCAAACTTGATTTAAAGAATGATTTATATTTATATATGTATGCTGAAGAACACTGGCATCTGGGTAGATAGTACTCATCAGCCTTGGTTGGCAGACTATCTAGGAGAAGGAAAACTCCGAATACAAACCATCACTAGGAATGGGCAACCTAGTGTTCTTTTACAGTCCACATATAACTATGATAAGTATATGGCAGTGAAACATTAGTCACTTTTGACTTTTGTATGGCTGGGCATGATGATGATGATGATGATGTATTGTAAGTAACTAACAGGTCATCCATTTTTATTGGTCAAAGAATATACTGTTCTCAAAGTCTACTAAGAAGTGCTCGTTTATTCTCAACCGGGTAATTATTTAAAATAATAATATTGATTGTCTATTTCGTATTTTTACGAAAAACAAATTGGCTGCTGCTCAGATTATCGCTGGATCGTAGATACACCGGCAATCGTAGCTTCCGCAAAGGTATTGCTCCACAAGGCAAAATAAATAGTCCATAAAATGTTTTTTCAGACAAAAATCTTTTTTAAATGTGTGCATAATAAAAACGGCTGTATTAATTTAGTTGTAAAGGCCAGGAAATTCCATCATGTACAAAATGTATAGCATTGAAAGCATTACTTGTTTCTAAATAAGCTACTCTATAAAATTTACTTTATTCGACTTTGTAAAGGCGTTCGCATTTTCCTGTTTAATTGTTCTGTTCAATGAATGCAAACCCTTTTGCTCGCATAATTCTGTTCATTTTTGTACTACTTTTGATTTTCTGTTTCCGTGCTTTCTTGACTCAGGTCGCATCGTGTTTGGCTACTTTCCTTGTGCGCAATCGTCTTACGGAGAGCAAAACGCGTTTTGACAAGTAAGCTGCTGTTAATCCTCAGTCGCGCTTACGCTATTCCTTGACCTCTGTCTCACACCAAATCGATTTCGTAAATTAATTTTTTACTACATTATTTCTTGTTTGTAACCAGTTTCGAAATAAAAATGATTAGTCCTGAATTTGTGGTTCAATAATTAAGCTCATATTAAATTGTTCTTTTCTTACCTCGATTCGCATTTTCATTTTGTTTTAATCAAGAACGGTAGAAGAATTGGCCCGAAAAAGGAACGGACTTAACAATTGTCTGGCTTAATCTGTTAACATTCGGTGGCTGTTTATACTGTAGTTGAATACTACAACACACATTCGGTTAACAGGAATGTTTGGTTAGCCAAATACGCTTCATATAAAACGAAAACGCAGAAAGTAATGGAATACATCGCACAGGCAGGACGTGTACGACCACATTTTATTTCAAATTAGTTAATTAATGCTAGTTAAATTCTGTCCGAGAATCTTTCTCGACCCAACGAAACTCGGACAATTTGAACTTTTAAAGTCGAGGCTGAATAACGCTGATAAAGGAGGCAATATTCTTATAGTAGGCAGACTTATTATTTTCCAAACTCTAGCTTCTAGCTAGAAGTGTATTTATTTGAAAAAAGTATAAAAGATCGACGCAACTTTTAGTTATGTCATTCTGTTTGCTTTCGAGCAAGGCTAAAGAAATTTGCTTTCGCTAAACATATATATATGAGAACACAACAACTTATTCCGTGGAAGAACGTTTATTAATAAATCGTATATCTACCAGAATCTACAGCCATTATTCTGGATTCGTTAATATATTCGTTCATCCAATCCCAACTGTACATTTGTCGTAACCAATCCCCTCTTCGCTATGTCTCCCTTTGTTTTGCGCAAATTAGACCAATTATTTGCGTAACGTTATGTGGTGTGTAATCGCATTCATTGTAAGTGCGTCCGAAGTTGACGGGTGTGCCGTATTTTGCGGAACGTAGGCTATTTTTGAAGGCCTGCCAGTTATGTCTTTAGTTAAATTTGATTGCGGAGTGCCAGCTTCATATTTTCCAATTTCTTCGTTCCAGTCCAATTTAATTTCTTTTTGATTTACTTTCTACACGTTTAAGCAGGGGTTCAGATTATTAATTGCAAGTTTCAATAGCCAGAAGCATTTTTTTCCTTCTTTTACATTCATGCGCATCAGTTATGCTGTGTTGATCACCACTCTCACCTGTACTGGTGGAAACTGTGCTTTAGTCGCCCGAACTACTTTTTTTTGAAGATCTCCTCCAAAGGGAACACTAAGCGTTAATCTATGGGGTATTTTATTTTTCTCCAAATAGGTCTGGATTTTGTTTCGTTGCCTCAAGTTGTATTCGATGAACCAGTCCGGATGGCCATTATTTCTCAATGCTTCGCGAAGCAAATTTAGCTCTAATTCAATGTTGTTGAGTGAACAAATCCTGCGTATTCGTGTGGCCAAACTTATTATCAGGCTTCTTTTGTACGCCCTTGTCACACTACTGAAATAATGCATATACTGCCAAGTCCAGATTTGTTTCTTATGAACTGACTTTGAGATGGTACCTTCTTCATATCTTGTTATTCCTACTTCTAGAAAGAATACATATCCGTATTGTTCTACTTCTATTGTAAACTTGATTGCCTGGTCTACTTTGTTTATGTGATGTAGCAGTGCATTTGTATCTTCATCCTTTTCAACGACCATGAATGTATCGTCAACGTAGCGTACGTAAGAATGAGCTCCATTGAAAAATGGTTTTAATTCAGTTGTTTTAAATGATGCATGTATATGTATAATATGCATTATGTTCGATTTTAGTACATGGAAAGTGACCAATTCAGGTTTGATTTTCCTTTTATGGTATTAGATGTACGTTGGATGTACATAATCAAAGTAGATCTCTTATGTCGCCAACTTCTATCAGTGTTTTCGCTCCTGATGATCGTAGATATTCACACAAGTTCTTTATAGTTTTATTTATTGGAATACTAGTAAACAGGGACTTTATATCGAGGGGCAACATTTTCTTCTCTTTTAAATTCAAGTCGCGAATTTTTTATACAAATTGAAAGCTATCCTGTACAACGTGCTCCATTCCTGGTTGTCCCCCTCAGAGGCACCTACATTACTTGCCTCCAAACGATCAGAACTACTTTAAGCACTCTAATATGCATTATGTTCGATTTTCGAACATGGAAAATGGCCAGTTAGAATTTGATTTGCCTTTTATGGTATTAGGTGTTTAATGTTGCATAGAACTTGGCTAATTAGTGAGCATTAAATTTGTTCGTTATTCACTAGGCTACACAAAGCCAACCAAATTCTGAGTTTTTAAACCCGTCGGTACTACCTGTCAATGAACGAACATTGATCCATGCATACCTATATATATATATATATATATATATATATATATATATATATATATATATATATATTCATATTGTTTTGTAAACTATACATTCCGACATTGCGGATGGGATTCCTCGAGTAATTCGTTTTTGTCATCAAGTAATTGCCACCATCGACAATTACTTTCTAAATCTTTTCCATTTTGTTTTATTTTTACTTGTAGAATCCTTCCTTGTTGTTGAACTAAATTGCCTAACCTCTTCGCGCGTGTATGAACTCTAAGGATCACCAGAAACGGCATAAATCTTCTACAGATCCAGTGCTTGTGTTCAAATGTTTCCCCATAAAAATCCTACTAGTGACATATTTTCTAGATTGCGATTCTTGCACATATTAGGCAAACGTGTTTTTATTGTAACGCTGATACCTACCTTTAACATAATATAATTAAGCGAAGTTATCGTAAAGCTATGAACCATTTATTTAATTAAACGAACATTGGTTGCGCGGGTGGTGATAACAATTATTATAATCAATGTTGCGGTCTTGATATAAACACCTGACCCATTAATTACTTACATATGTCAGTATAAACTAAGAATTGTATAGTGTAGAAAAGGCAATTCATCCAGTAGACCGGTTTCGTCCTTATTGGGAACTCATCAAGTACTGGCCAGAATTTGCCGCGGACAGGATACGAACCTGGGCACGTCTGCTTCGGAATCTGGTGCTCTAACCACTGAGCTATCCTGCCGCACACTACACTACACACAATTTTCAGTTATATACTAACTAATGTAACTTGGTTATACAATTCTTAGTTTATACTGACATATGTAAGTAATTAATGGGTCAGGTGTTTATATCAGAACCATTTATTTGTTATATGGTGTGTTGACTTGCGCATGTTGTACAAACAGGGCGGTCATTAACTTCTGTTTTTATTTATTCCTCGAAAACAATGCTTGGTGTGTGTGTGTGTGTGTGGTGTTTGTTTTCTTCGATCTACTGCCCGCCCATCAACTTCAGAGCTATTTGGTAGAACTTGCGTTTGCATAACTTTTTTGCTATTAGTCGATTTCATTTTTTGAATTGCAAGAAATGCTGTTCTGTGTTCTACCACATTGACGTAAGTGCCTGACTCATTCGCCGACATGATTGCTGATGTGTCAAATAATTACATTTCCGTCATTTTTTTTACTGATTCCTAGACACAAATGATGGCAAGAAGTGAAAACTATTATTATGACATTTTTCAGCAAACTAATTTTATACATCCTTAATTTTTCTTTTAAAATGATTATAAAAGTTGTATTTCGTGCTATACTTTCGCATGCCATCGTTTCGATTGGTCAGTGGAACCGGTTTGGTATTGTGGAGACTAATTTTTATGTATGACTTTCAAAATGTATTAATTTATTTTGGATTTTTAAAATTCTCAATCGTTGACAGAATGTATATTATCCATATCGATGTGTATAATTAATTTCTTTAAACTGTGTTATACGGGGCATGTACTAATTAAAGAAATACGTGGGATTTAGGAAATATTGATAGCCACTACACAAATGATTTAAATTTAATGTGTTCATTTGTAATAAACTCTAATTCTACCCTTTAGCCATTCACGCAGCATAGCCGAACTACTGCCAGTTACACATTTTTATTATATTGCCCTTTCTAGGCTATCCTCAGAGTATGATGAGAAGGCAAATCAATAGAACAAATAGCTCTCTTCTTCGGCACCTCATCATTTTATATAAGATAACACAACCTAATGTTAACCAATTCTAGTGTTCTCGTAATAATTCACACACCTACATATACATCCACATAACCCTGTTCAGATTATTTTCTCATAATTTAGATCTATGGATCGCAAGTTGCACTGGTTTAAAGGAGTATAGAGCAATTAC
The DNA here is from genome assembly GCA_029291075.1 of Eudiplozoon nipponicum. NCBI lineage: Eukaryota > Metazoa > Platyhelminthes > Monogenea > Mazocraeidea > Diplozoidae > Eudiplozoon > Eudiplozoon nipponicum. The sequence goes on from JAQBSW010002880.1 coordinate 7,158, forward strand.
CGTTATATAATCAATTGACCTATCATATTTAGACGACTCATTTTAATATTACGCCATCTTACATATCTAACATCCCTTTGCATCAGCTTAAATTTGTTAATTTTATGATTGCCAAAGAATACCAGATGATAGGCAAGCTTTCGAAGTTTTACTATAATATTAATTTGCTTTCTTTAGCCAATGAACGTTTCTTATTGTTGCGTATCTATACTACTGTCAACAAACAACCATTAATTGAGTCAAGTGTGCGATCTTGACATAAAAACCCGTCCCATTGTGTCCATCCGTTTTTCAGTATAAACTAAGTATTTTATTGGAAACTCATCACGTACTGTCCATAATTTGCCGCGTTCGGTAACATTTAAAAAAAGCACATCAGTGGCTGGAGCACCAGATTCCGAGGCAGACGTCCCCATATTCGAGCCCTGTCCCCGGCAAATTCTGAACATTACGTGACGAGTTCCTAATAAGGACCAAACTGGTCTACTGGATGAATTGCCTTTTCTACACTATACGATTCTTAGTTTACACTGACATATGTAAGCAATTAATGGGCCAGGTGCTTATATCAAGATCGCGACCTTGATTACAATAATTGTTATCACCACCCGCGCAACCAATGTTCGTTTAACCATCTTCAGGGTTGGCACCATTCATACAGGAAAAAACACTGGTGGCAAATGTGGTATTCTCATTCAAGACAGATCTATTTATATTGTCTGTCCTGATATCCAGTCTTCATACCTAATGTATACAACTTATCCACGTCACCCCGGACCAGTTGCTTATATCAAGATGGAACCTTTAACTTGTTTAATTGTCAACACCGCCCGCGCAAACAATGTTAATTTAACTTACAATCATACTAATCGATAGATAAATTAATTCCAACTAGTTAGGTAAGTAGAGTCGTTGATGTTGGCTAACTAAGTGGTGCTAAATGAACTTTCTATCCACGTATGGAATTGAAACACCGAGGCTAGTCATAAATCAGGCATACGTCGAAATGACAAAGGCAATTGAAATGGGAAAGTAAAAAAATGCTTAGATCAAACATTAGTGAATTTTTCTAATTTGGTTTAAATTGTTGTAAAATGTGTACCTGATAAAAACGATATCCATATACACAAATACACCGATACGTGAATTGTTTTCGATGATGTCTTTTCTATCATTCGTTAATATTAGAAGAAGATAAAATGTCGACTGGGCACGTTATGGAGATGAGCATTATACATGTCAGTTACTTCTTGTAAATTTAGGGAAGTATTTCATAAACAACTTGGAGTTTTTCCATTGAAACAACCTTTATCGATTTCCATAGAAAAAATATTTGTGTGATACATAGAGAACAAATTTTAAGAGGACACTCCCGACGAAAAATTTGTATATCCGTTTCTTGGATTAAATATTAGTGATCTAGAGTCATGATGATGAAGATATGGCAAATTTATTAAACTTGACTAATAAAATGAACAAACTCGTATTTACGATTGAAACGAGTCATCAAAAGAAGTTCTGTTCTTGGATGGCAAATTAACAATTTGTCGGAAATGAGAGATTTATGGGATACACACACTGGAATCAAATCATCTCACGGTCGTTGACACTAAGATGCGGCAGGTTATAATTAAGCAGACTTGCCGAAATAGTCCGTGTTGCTATTTACCGTCCGTAGGATAACCCAGAAATTCTTTACATCAATTTTTCAAACTTGAAATAAACACCAATCCCATTGTATTTAACCAGTCGTCAGACAAAATAGCAAAACTACCGCCAGTCCGACAACTGGTTAAATACAATGGGATTGGTGTTTATTTCAAGCTCGCAAGCTTGATTTAAAGAATTGTTACCACCACTCGCGCAATCAATTATTTTTCTATTGTATTGCTTTTACCCCAGAAATTGTAGGTTCACTTTTTTTGTAAAATGTACAAACTTTACTCGTGTTCTACGTCCTACAATCCAACAAGCTAACTAAAATCGGAACTTCTTTATTAAACGTAACCAGTCGCCATTCTGTTGCCATATTTTTAGAATTTGTATTTTTTGTCCAACACTATTTGCGTCCTATTTCAAGGCACACACGAGATAAGCCGATGGATAAACTTGACTAATATTCCATAATCACTTGCCGCGCGTTGTATGACAAAATGCACTTAGTTAGCCTTTGGCTATGTTAATATTAAACTCCTACGTGAATGAGTATGAATATTATTTAGCATAATAAAATTTCATTACAAAGGTTCGAGAATACATACATGCTACGTGATAAATTTTTAAAATAAAATATATTTTCCAATTTTAAATGCAAAATAGTTGCAAAGTATGGCTCTTGCACAGCAAAAATTCGCACACTAATCGCGGTCACTCAAATTATTAAGCAGTCTTTTCAATTTTCAGTACTTGTGTCTTATTGCTTTGTCGCATATTAAGTATGTTTGGGCGCTAATTTTGATATTTAAGTTTATTTAATAAAACGTAACATATACTTCCCTTCAGTGTGACGAAATATTGATTGACGGTCAGTGTATATTTTATTATCGGTTGACATCATACCAGCCGTTTGATGAAGAATACCAAACTGCATGATAAACAAAATGGATTAATGGAGAACTATTAATAACGATGTTATAATTGATATAAAAATATAAACAATGTTGTATTACAACAAAATATTTAATCATGTACAACACTGTACAAAAATTTAGATGATCAAATGTTATTTAAACAAAGCTAACAAACAGCGTATATGGTTTGTAGTTCAAAAACAGCACATTTCGAAATCTTGCCTTCATATTGACCACTTTAAACATCGAGCTAATGAGAAAGGTACTATAATGTTCCACAAAATTGTAGAGACGTTATACTACAAGAAGCCACGAAAGAAATAAACTTTAAGAATGCACTATGATGCACGACCATCCGTTAAATATTTGAGTAAGGAAAGGTCGAATGCATTCACGAGATCTTGAAAGTCTTGTCAGGTCCATCTGCATTGTCATTGATGGGGCTGATACATTCTTTAAAGGGAATTTGCGTTTGCATAGTGCTGTCATCGTCCGAGTTGATACCACAATTATTTAAATCAAGTTTGCGAGCTTGAAGTAAACACCAATCCCATTGTATTTAACCAGTCGTCGAACAACATAACAAAACTACCACAATTGACGGTTGTGTGACAATTGATAGCACGTGTAGGTCGGTAGAATCTTGATTCCTTTACATTTCCACGTGCAAAGCTTGATTTTTCTTTATTTGAATGTTGCGTTCTCACTGGTCCCGTGACTCTGTAGCCCTCCTTCTTCTGCATATCCGGAAATGTTTTTGACTGAAGTTTTGCGGAATTTTCAATGCTTCATTTCCAGACCCTTTCTTCAGGGTCGACACCATGCGTGCACAAAAATGCATTCATCACAAGTTTTTTCCCCGTGAGTATGGTGTCCACCCTGACTGTTCACTGCTTTATCAATGATATGACGCTAAAAGTCGAATAGCTGTTGCCGCAAAAAATGCAAATCGTAGTAGTCCGTCGTACCGCGTGTAGCCGACGACAGCGATGGTGAAAACATGCATGAGCCACATTGTCGGGTGAGTTGCATCTGGCGATGCTATGTCAAAACTGATGTATCCTGTGCAAACTTGATTATTGTTAATGAGAGCTAATCTGCTAAAGCCAATGTAACTAGTATATTTGGATTTCTTTGATCGATGGTGTAAAGTTGTGGGCGAAATCTCGCAAAACGTTCTCTTACAGATGGCAAAGTTTAACAAGTTATGTCTCGTAAGGTCCTTATTAGGGTTGCAGGGCAATCGAAGATCCAGTCAAGCAACCGGTTTAACATGTTCACGATTTTCTATCGTGATTTGTCAGTTGCACTCATAGTCCCACAATGCTCCGATTGATACTCATTTCCAAGTTCGCTCCGTGTTCGGTTCCGTGATGGCTGAGTCCTTATTCGTCCCGTCACACCTTGAATTTACCAAAATTATGCATGTAAACCAATGCTAGATCATAGGCAAGCTTCCGGAGTTTCACCAAATTGTTAATTTGCTTTCTCTAGCCCGTGAATCTAGACTCATAAACTTACAACCATGTAAACAAGACACCAATTAGTTCCAACTATTTATATAAGTTAACAATAATTGTTTGCGCGGGTGGTGGTAACAATTCTTTAAATCAAGTTTGCGAACTTGAAGTAAACACCAATCCCATTGCATTTAACCACGGCTGGCGGTAGTTTTGTTATGTTGTTCGACGACAGGTTAAATACAATGGGATTGGTGTTTATTTATATAAGTGTACGACTATCAAACGAGATCTGGGAATGACTGCAGGAACGAGCGGTTTAAACATTGGAACTACGCGCAAAGGCCCCAAAAAATATTGGAAGAAAAATATATATTTTATATAAATAACCTGATAGAATAAAGTGTGCGTAATCCCAGACAAGGCTTCTAATTCTAGTTTAGAGGAGTTGATTCATAATTTAGCGCGACAAATAAATACTTTAGGCATGGAGTTAAGAAACATAAAGTATCATCGAGACCAAACACAAACAATATAGGGCACAAGCGAAAATGAATTATTTACTACTACATAATAATAATAATCAAGCAATATTTATGTAATGGTTTAAACAACCTTTACAGTCCCGAGATAAAAAAAAGTGCCACAATGTATGCCCATAATTTTAATTTTGTCTCCCGCAAGATTTATTGACAAAAGGATGATATATATATATATATATGTTTATTATATAATTTGTCAGTATAAACTAAATATAGCATACCGTAATAAATGCAATTTATCAAGTGGACGTGTTTCGCCCTTAGTAGACACTCGTCAAGTAGATCTTAAAAGTGCCGCGAACTTGGAGCTTTTGCAATGGAGACTTACAACTCATCCATTTTGCCATCCAAGTAGTACAATACGTGCAAGCTACAGTTATAAATTAACTTGTGCCCCTGGATCCGCCTATCTAGCATCGCTTTCGAATTAAAGTTCAAATTGGTCACCACTAGGTGGCATGGTGTTTGTGTAATAATGAAAGATTAGAGGTGGCACATTATGCAATGTTCAGTGATATGGCAACACACATTGGCATGTAAATGAAAATTACACGTATTTCGCAGCTTAGTTGGCGCAATGGATGCGTTTCAAGACTCGAAAATGTGTCACGGCAGTTCTGGCAAGTACTGGATGAGGGCCCAATACGAACGAAACAGCTCTTCTTAATGAACTGCGTTTATTACCTAATGCACTATCATCATAATCATCATGTCCAGTCATAATAAAGTCAAAAGTGGCTAATGTTTCACTGCCATACAACCATAGGGAGTAGGTATATATATATATATATATATATATATATATATATATATATATATATATATATATATATATATAAATGAAAACAGACATTATTATTGAGATTTAAGAGAGAGAGAAGGAATACCTAGTTATTGTGGGTAAATTTACCAGGATAACTCACAAAAATGAGGCAAGCTAAACCTATCCAGATCCAAAAGTACGTCTACGGATGTCAACGTTAGTTATTCGTTGTTGGTAACCAATATGTTCTATACATCTCAAACGACGATGGTCGAATGCCTTTAAGCGTCTCAAATCATCAACTCTAAGAGGCCAAGTTTCACTAGCGTATAGTAAGACTGCGCGTACAGATGTATTTTAAATATGACCTTTAATGCAAAATGAAATATTCGAATTTCTCCATAAATGATGAAGGTTCGAGAAAGCTACTCTGGCTTTCGCGATCTGTAAACTCACCTCGTCGTACATATTGCCTACGTTTTAACAATAATTGATTACGCGGGTGGTGGTAACAATGCTTTAAATCAAGTTTGCGAGCTTGAAGTAAACACTAACCCTATTGTATTTAACCAGTCTACGAACAACATAACAAAACTACCGCCAGCTGCAACGCACTGACACGTTTCGACCTTCCATGATCATCATCAGAGTACGACGGCAAACTGACTATCGAGTATCAAACCGCATTGAATATATATGGAAATCAAATTAAGATATGCGGCTCTCATCTCTAGCAGTCTTGCATACATAATCAAGATCGACTAGTTTATCGCCCGGGAGAACTTCAACACCTGCATCCTGAATTTGTGGAAGTGTGTTGTTCATAATAGCATCGATTACAAAATTAAACAAAAAGGGGGAAAGTGGAAAATCTTGATGAACACTACTACTGGTTGTAAGGTTATGCGTTAATTCTTTGTAGACCTTAACGCGACCAGAAGTTTTTGTGTAGAGAGCGCGTATAATATTAACAAATTATGTGGGGCCACCGCTTTTCGGCAACATATGGAATAAAACATTGCGAACTACCGAATCAAATACACCCTTAACGTATATAAAGATGGCTATTGTGGGAAGGTGATGTAAATTAAATGATTGCTACTATCATTTATAGTTTCATTAACTTTTAATTTTCTCGGACCTGTTGCGGGAATAAGTTAGAACAAACAGCGACTATTACCTGATGCGAACGTTTTTTTCATTTTTCCAGCCTTTCTGTTGCAAACGTTTTCTAGATCGACTTTTAGACTGCTCTTACGTTGGCGTCTTATAGTGCGACGAATATTATTATGAGTCGAGCCAGGTGGAATTTGGCGCCTTGTTTCGAGTATCTCCATAGATTTTACATGGAGCCGATGATTATTTCTACGGGGGCCTGCAATGCCACATACAGTAGTACCTGCATTGTGCATAATAGATTTTATCTTGGATCAAAGGAAATTCGGATTATCGCTATCTAGACCAGTTAGCATAGACTTAAGAATATCTTTGTATTTTTGTTGGATGGACGGTTGTTCGAGTTTGCCTACATCAATTTGTGGTTTATTCTTATTTATTTTTCCGGAAAACTTTAGTGCAAATCTACAACGGAGAAGTGCATGATCGTTGCACGTTGAGCTTAAAGCGTATCTTCCACCTAAATGAAATTCTGCGTTACTTAAGCGCCCAACTTGAGCATTCATGTCACTCATAACTAGGACTAAATCTAAACTTCGTGCTCTACTTGGTAAGGAGCTTAGTTCGGAGTAAAAAGCAGCCTGGCTTTGGTCTGTGCTGCAATCGGTAGGAGCATTTGCAGATACAACGAAGAGGTAACGTTGATAACGGTTTTTTGCGCTGATGTTAGTAGATGTATTTAAACGTGCCGCACACAGTCGAATATTTAAAGGGACCCATTCAATTAAGCAAGCTTCAGCTCGTGCGCTCACGCCCTATTTAACGGCTTAAGAGAACTCCGTTGAACAAGATGTTGGAAGCCAATAAAGCATAGGAATGGTGCAACCAATTCTGTAATGTACTTGGGATCCTGTATTCTGGTTTCAGATACGCAACATACGTCGATTTCAAGTTTATCCAACGTACGAGCAAGAGATTCTTGTTGTCCAAGTTGTTTTAATGTTCGCACAATAATTGCGCCTACGTTAAAACCTGATCTAGGTTTAACGAATGTTCGTCTACTAGAACTAATACTAGTATCTAAACGAGTGTTATTGTTAGATTGAGAGGAGGAGGGGGAAGAAAAGGAGGCAGAATCGCAGATAAAGTTGCCTGCAGTAGCCCGATTTCGCCTATCCACCCTGCGCGGCTCAGCAGATATGGCGACCTTTTTATACTGCGCGACGGCCGATGCAGCATGTAATCATTGTAAGTTTCATATATATATATCCTAGAAATATTTACAAATTAAAATAAAGAGTTATTTACAATCTTTATTTTTATAAGTTAGAATAGCTCCTTGCTCTGAAGTTTAAAGGTAATGTCATTCGCATAAGATTACAGCTTCTGTTTATTCTGTAGTAGCTCGTGTCGTCGTTTCATAAAGGTGACAAAATCCAAAGCTTCTTTGTAGTCTCGATGGGTCTGCGACACAGAAAAGCGTGAGTCCGTCAAATAGGTGTCGAATCGCGAATCAGCCGCCTGGTTCATCAAATCACCTTCTACACAATTCGTCAATGCAGTCTCCTCGTTTTCTGGCCTCTTTTTCATCTGAATGGGCTGCTTTTGTTGCAGACCCGACGCTGAACTGCCAGGCAGGCCCCACTAAAATATTTGAAAAAACAACAGAAGTGGAAATACTTATTGACAATTTCGTTAAAACGAGATATTTCAGAATAGACGCCTATGACATAAGCGAAATTTATCCGCTTAACACGGATTTAAGCCTACCACATATGTTTCCATCAGAGCACATGCCAATAAGCCGGAAATTACCTGGATATTCCGCTGAACAGATTATGCCGCATGACTACAGGAGATTAAAACTCGTCATTGGTTGGGGGTTTAATCAGACGAATAACATCTTCCAGCAACCCTGGCTCGGTTTTACTACGATTTCTTGTTTAAGTTGTTTAGTAAGTGTTTATGCGTATGTGTCTATGTGTGTGCCTATTTGTATGAAAAGGTCTTTCTCGCTGTATTGTAGTGATGTCTGAGATTTGGTCATTCTTGTATTGATGGCTTGAGAGTTAACCACCTGTTTGCATTGTTGGCTGTTACGTGTACGAATGTTATTTTTCCGAGTGTAGTCTTTCGTTTCCCTTTGTTCCGCAACTTTGTTTTCTCCACTTCGTAACAGCGCAGGTGCGTATTGCATTGTTGAATGCTGGTATTGTTTCAAAATTTTTATCTCCGTATGTGCAGCTGTTTTTTCCCCTTCAGTTTGTTGCCAATCCGATCGAGGGTGTGTTTGGTCTGGCCTGGATGCTAGTAAATCGTTGCAGAAACGAAGGACTACATTCGGGAAAATACCATTCGTACACGTAACAATGCGAACAGTTCGTTAACTCTCAAGCCATCAATACAAGAATGACCAGATCTAAGACATCACATTGCAATACAGCGAGAATGACCTTTACATGCAAACAGACACACACAGACACATAGGCATACAAACACACTAAACAGCCTAAACAAGAAATCTAAGTTAAATCGAGTCAGACTAGTTGCCACCCATATTATATATATATATATATATATATATATATATATATATATATATATATATACTTATGGTTGATATATAATCTATGTAAGAGGAACTCACATGGTTGCTTATATTTTACTTAAATATGCATTATATATATATATATATATATATATATATTGTGTAAAGACATTTATATGAATGAATCCATATATTCATATAAGATGTGGGGTCAAATCACTTGTCTGCTTATATGCTTATTTAGATATGCACAATATATATTGTGTATACATGTATATATATATATATATATATATATATATATATATATATATATATATATATATATATATATGAATATTTAGATTCTTATATAAATGTGAGGGGACCTCACATGGTTGCTTATATGTCAATTTAGACATACATAATTTATATGGTGTTTAGACATGTATATGTAGGGATATTTATTTATTTATATAAAATGTGAGTATACATAAACATATATGTAAAGCAGATATATTATTTACTCATTATGAATAGTAGGTACTTAAAGTTCAAAGAAACCATTTTGCTTATAAATATATATATATATATATATATATATAGATAGATAGATAGATAGATAGATATTTTTTTAACTATTAACCAATGTTTTGACTGATATAATTAATCCACTGAGGGACTCACATGTTTGCTTATATGATATTAATATTATATATGGTATATACACGTATATATATATATATATATATATATATATATATATATATATATATATGAGGAACAGAGAGATAATTATAAAGGATGTGGGAAGAACCCACATAATTATTTATATATGCATAAGATATAGTGTGTAGAAGTATTTATAAATGGATATTTTTATATAAGATTAGGGTATACATAAATATAAATAAGTAAATAATAAATATACTTGTTGCTGATATATTATGTACCCAAGGTGAATCGTATGAACCCACCTTGTTGTTCACATGTAATTTTATTATTACATTAGATGTGTATATGGTTTGGACACAGATATTCCATTGAAAAATTAAATTCGTTAGTGTAGGCTCCGTATTCGGTCTTGTCCAAACGATAGAATAATTATATTTCTTCAAGTTTTAATAAAATTTTCTCTCTTTATATAATTAGCCCATTCTAGTACGGTTTGCACATAGTTTTACTGAAGCTAGTTTAAGATTCATATTCAGGCAAACGTCTTTTCTTATGATCTTCCATCATTCTGTAAGGTTTTTCATACTTCAAATCAAGACTGAATCTAATCCCGCCATCTGGCATTTTAGTTTTTTGTTTAACCTATGGGGTTAACTATTAGTCCTGAATATTTCACGCAGTCTGACTAGTTTCAACTCCCTATGCCTTATTACCATTATTAGGGTTGCGATCTTGATATAAACACCTGACTCATTAAGTACATAAATTTGTCAGTAATAAACTAAGAATTGTATAGTCGAAAAAGAGCAATTCATTCAGCAGACTGGTTTCGTCCTTACGTACTGGCCAGAATTTGCTGCGGACAGTGCTTGAACAGGCGTTACATTAGTTTTTATATTATTTAAAATTGTGTGCAGTGAAACATTAGTCAATTTTGGCTTTTGTATAACTGTGCATGATGATGACGATGAATGACGAAACCGGTCTATTGGATGAATTGCATTTTCTACACTACACAATTATATCACGATCACAACCTTGTTTATAGTAATTGTCATCATCGCACTCGCAACCAATGTTCGTTTAATTATTCCCATGCCTTATGTCGTTTAGTTTAACGATTCTTATCATTAATGATTTTAACATATCGATTTCCTTCAAATACGGATGATCTGGTTTGAAATAAAGAAAGATTCTTAAAATATCTCTTTCTAATTCCCGACAATTTTCAATTTACTTGACAGATAGAAGCACTAACTAGCCTGATAAGTTCCATGCAATTGTAAATTGTTTTTCATTCATTTAATTAGTTCATCTTTTAAAAAATTCTGATAACATCACCACCATGGCTCCAGATTGCTAATATATCTTCCAAGGACCTTTGATAAAATTTAAGCTTCATTGATGTCTTATGTAAAAGATACGTTCTAGTGTTACAAAAATGGTTTTCGCATTTGAATGCCACTTATTTGTTTGTAAAACTATTGCCAAAGTATAAAATATGTCGGGGACATACATTTATTCATCGTCTCCATAATGTTGTCAATCGTCATTTAAATTCTTTCTAATATTAAAAATGAATCAATAGGAAATCGTGTAAAACAATCTACATCTAAGATCGCCAAATTTACATTTTTCTATTACACAATTTAAGACAGTTTCAACTAACTTTTCAGAATAAATCAGTTTCTGATCTACGAGGGAGTGATTTTGTTATTTTAAATTTCCTTAAATCAAGTTAACTTGCTTCATGTAAGCACCAATCCCAATGTATTTAACCAATCGTCTAACAACATATCAAAACTACCGTCAGTTGCTGTTTATTGTTTATTTTATATGTTTTCAAGTGATGCACATGGAAAATTATTCGCAATTGGTTACCAGGTTTGTTCATGCTCAATAAACCGTGCATTCTTAAAGTATGTCTTCTTTATCGTGTGGACAATGCTATTCATCACTAAAAATCTTTGTATTGATAAATAAATTTTCTTGCCTTAACAACTTAAATAGTTAGGACTTTTGATATTATAATGTATATTTTACAATAACCTAAATGTATAAAAACATTTTCATTCCCTAAACACGAAGCCACACTGCCGCACAATAAACACAATTTTCAATTATACACTAACTAATGTAACTTACTTAGTCTATTTCTCGTTTAGGTGGATCTCATATGGCGTCCATTTAGACCCAAAGTTCCAACTAACCATCCACAATCTGTCATTACCGAACAGACACCACACTACATGGGTAGGTGGTATTGAAATGAACATTTATATAACTGAACGAACATTGGTTGCGCGGGTGGTGATAACAATTATTATAATCAAGGTTGCGTAATTGATATAAGCACCTGACCCATTAATTACTTACATATGCCAGTATAAACTAAGAATTGTATAGCGTAGAATAGGCAATTCATCCAGTAGACCGGTTTCGTCCTTATTGGGAACTCATCAAGTACTGGTCAGAATTTGCCGCGGACAGAACTCGAACCTGGGCACGTCTGCTTCGAAATCTGGTGCTCTAACTACTGAGCGGCAGGGAGGTTTAAATTTAAATATTTTCAGTTTAACCAATTATTGCGGTTTGATTTTTGCGATCTTTTTGTATTAAAACGTGATGTATGAGATCCTGTAGTCCCTATATTTATGCACTCATTAGTTATTTGAATCACGATTGCGAACTTGAAGTAAACATTAATCTAATTATAAATACATTTAAAAACTGTTTGTTGCGAAGAGCTAATATATATACAAGTATGTAATAGGTGTTGCGAACCTAGTAACAAATTAGTTCAGTTGTGACCAGAAGGATAAACCAAAGACAGCATGAACGGAAAGTATAATCTCATGCACATTCGTTTCGTGCTTACTGGCGACTCATCAGTAGGAGACGGTATTACGCCCTTCATCCACTATATATTTTGGTGGGATAATAGGACGGTACAATCTCCTGGACGAATGTGTAAACCTGCAATAGTGAAGCTAACATCGTATAGTCTACGACAATGCGACTACAACGCTAACGCACACTATATAATATATATACGGAGTCTGTAAAGGATACAAACACTATGGCTATTGTGTTAGTAACAGATACCAACATTATTTTACCGAAAAGGTACATGGTACTAACACAATGGTTTCCGAGTCGGGACATGGTACCAATATGATTGATATCAATTTATGTTATAGTTCACCGAAATTGAAAATTACAACAATTTCTGAACACTTGTTACTATTATCTGACATTCTTGACCAAAATATATACTGGGTAAAGGGCGTAATACCGGCTCCTACTGATGAGTCGCCAGTAAGCACGAAACGAATGTGCATGAGATTATACTTTCCGTTCATGCTGCCTTTGGTTTATCCTTCTGGTCACAACTGAACTAATTTGTTACTATGTTCGCAACACCTAATACATACTTGTATAAATACATTTCTCAGTACAAATTAAGCCTCGAATATTGCCGACCGGTTTCGTTCTTATTGAGAACTCTCAGGTACTGTCCAGAAATTGCCAAGTCAATTACAATTGTCATCACCGCCCGCGCAACCACAGATTTTTATTTATACATTGGGTTTGACGTGTAAGAGTTCTTGATTTTCTTTTCACCTTGTTCATCCTTTTGTCTCATTGGTAACTGAGCAGAGCGTGCAGAATGCGTTGGGGATCACTCATATATTCTGTCACTGTTAATGATGGTAATGGTGCCGTTTGCGCAACTGTTTTTCTTACATTTGTCGTGTTTCGGCTTGCCTGGATGCTAGCCAGATGTCATTGTCCTGAGAGATTCGCGGCCAATCCTTAAAATCATGCATAGTCCACACATTTTTATGTATGTGCGGCAGTATACATAATAGACTTACGAGAAAGCAATTGAACAACAGAATCCACCAACATTTACTGCAGAATTGACCGATCAATGATGGTGGTAACAATTGATTAAACCAAGTCTGTGAGATTGAACTAAACACCAATCCGATTGTATGTAACCAGTCGTCGAACAACATAGCTATATTTCCGCCAGTCGCCATGCACTGACGCGTTTCAAACTTCTACGCTCTTCATCAGTCGTATTCTGATGATGATCAAGGAAGGTAGAAACGCGTCAGTGCGTGCAACATGGGTTAGTTTAGCTATATTGTTTAACGTCTGGTTAAATATAATGGGATTGATTTTTACTTCAAGCTCACAGACTTGATTTAAACAGTTGTTACCACCACCACCACCCGCGCAATCATTTCTTGAATGGAGTAAAAATTTTTTTCAGTTCCGCGTTATGTAGGTATGTTTTTCCGCCTAGGCTAAATCCATCTTTCGTTTTCTCATTATCATTTCATCTTGTTTAGGTATTTGTTGTTTTTACATAGTTTTACGATATTAAATCAATGAGTGTAATTTTTCATTTTTTTATAATGATGACTATATTTAGGTAAAGCAAAAATATTATTACTAACGAAATTAATCAATAAAAAGCTGAATTTAAGCTAGGAACACATAACAGTACAAAAGCCAAATCAAGCCGGCTACATTTAAAAATCGCCAACTTACCAATGACGTCTGTCTTTTTAATTTTTCTATGCGTTTCTCACGGAGCGACTTCAACTTTTCAAGCTAAGCAAAAACAAGAAAAACAAATTGTAGTATTCATTCAACAATTAGTAAATTTACGCCTAGTAACATGTTAAACTCGACAGGATATGCTATGCACTAAGAACAAGGTGCGAATCTGTTTTGTGGCTACCGCTAATTTCGCAATAGGAGTCGTCACAGCGCCTTAAATCGTGTTACTTAGGAAAAGGACGGCACAACCCGCCATGCGCGTGAGCGATGATGCCATGTTGTAGGTAGCTTAAAAAACCGTAGATCAAACAGCGCAATTAAATCATAATATAAACAATAACTACTGGGGCCGTGCAGGATACAAACTTAATAACCAGTTAAAATAAATAAATAACCACCGAAAATGGCGAATAACACTTATCGATAACAGCTGGACGAGGCCATAAGTATTAAACGCGACATCAGAACCGATTTCAGCACGGTACAACGAGCAATCAACGTGAGATTAATATCCTTAAACAGCCGAGTTACGAAATAAAAATGTTGGAGAACTGGCCAAAGTGATATAAATTTCCAAGCTGACGACAAACAAGCATCAATTTGTCATGCCGATAATGATAGCATGAATCTTGCTGCATGTAATGAGATGCACTCATTATCAAGCTTCACCCTAAAACCCGAACTCGGTTCAACTTCACAGCAATGAAAGCAAGCGTGACACACACACACACACAGAGAGAGAAATTCTTGTCAATAGAATCGGGGAAGATGATGTTTGACAGCTATCGTTAGCGGATTATCTAAGCGAAAAGCAAGCCTC
Organism: Eudiplozoon nipponicum; assembly: GCA_029291075.1. Lineage (NCBI taxonomy): Eukaryota > Metazoa > Platyhelminthes > Monogenea > Mazocraeidea > Diplozoidae > Eudiplozoon > Eudiplozoon nipponicum. Next base: position 22,206 of record JAQBSW010002880.1, read on the forward strand.
AACGCAAACCGTCCCCACTGTGTAGGAGCAACCGTGTGTCTGTTCTAAAAGACACACACAATCGAGAATACAATAGGAGTATAATATTTTCTAAATCTAAAATTGTTCAAGTGAATCGCCATTCACTAAATATAGATCAGCTTTTCACGTGTGCATTGAATGCGCGAACGTTAAAACAATTGGACCACTTAGAAACTTCGGCAGGTCTGTTGGGCAACTTGGCGTATACTGTCTTCAAAATTTTAATAAATGATCTCAAGAGTATTACAGAACTGTGTGCATCAATACCTTTATGCGCGCCATTGGCTTCAAACGTCCGGTAAGAATGAATTGAACTAAGCCAGACTACGGAGAGTCGGTATTATTTCTATATTACAAAATGAAGCAAATAAACAAACTAGTGCGGTATATTTAAAGACGCGCAGTTCAATTCACCACTTTCTTATCAGAAGAGCGAAGCCAATACTGCGTAGAAAAGAATGGTGCGCACAATTCTGTAGTACCCCAAGCATCTGGTACTCAGTTTTTGGATATTTAACATGCATCAATTTCTAATTTTTCCAGCGGACGTGCTAAAGTTTCTAGATGTCCATCTTACTCCAATGTTTCTCCATTTAATGCACACCTGTGAATTGCTTATCTAAGTTTAATGCATGGAGGTTCTATTGAATCATTCTCGATTCCACAAATAAAATATTTGACTGAGAAATTTTGTCAATATGAACCATAATCGTAGCATCTAAAAGAGCATTTTTGTGAGACTGAAAAGAAGAGGGCTGTGAAAGAAAAGATTGAGAATCGGAAATATAGGTATCTTCAGAACACTGCATTCGCGTATCTACCCTGCACAACACAACAGGCAGGGAAATCCTTTTCAATTTTTACAACGACCGAATCTAAATCTAAAAGGAAGTAGTATTCATGGTTATTCCAGCGTAAAATTGAATATGTTTCTTCGATTATTACAATTTATGTATTAGGCGTTGCACACCTAGTAACAAATTAGTTCATTTGTGACAAGAAAGATAAACCAGAGGCAGCATGAACGGCAAGTATAATCTCATGCACATTCGTTTCGTGTTTACTGGCGACTCATCAGTAGAAGCCGGTATTACGCCCTTTAAACACTATATATTTGGTAGAAGAATGTGGAATAACAGGACGGTACAATCTCCTTGACGAATGTGTAAACCTGTAGTAGTGAAGCAGACATAATCTGAAGTCAACGACAATGCGACTTCAATGCTAACTCACTATATAATAGATATACCGAGTCTGTAAAGGATACTAACACTATGGATGTTGTGTTAGTAACTGATACCTTTCTGAAATCGATGAGTACCGGATACTAACACTATGGTTTCCGAGTCGGTACATGATACCAACCTGATGGATATAAATTTATGCTAAAGTTCACCCAAATTGAGAATTACAACAATTTCCGAACACCTGTTACTCCAGTTAAACCATACACTCTGGCCTTCATCGATATCAGTTATCACATTTCGCGGTAAGCATGACATCATTCAATTCAATATATTACAGTTAAATACTGTTTGTTGCGAAGAACTAATATATATGCAAGTATGTATTAGGTTTTGCGAACCTAGTAACAAATTAGTTCAGTTGTGAACAGAAGGATAAACCAAAGGCAGCATGAACGGAAAGTATAATCTCATGCACATTCGTTTCGTGCTTACTGGCGACTCATCAGTAGGAGCCGGTATTACGCCCTTTAACCACTTTATATTTGGGTGAATTTTGTACCGTCCTATTTTTTCACATTCCTCACCCAAATATATAATTGGTAAAGGGCGTAATACCGACTCCTACTGATGAATCGCCAGTAATCATGAAACGAAATTGTACGAGATAATGATCACAATTGAACTAATTTGTTATTAGGTACGCAACACCTAATACATAATTGCATATATATTAGTTCTCCGAAACAAACTTTATCTAACTGTCATGATTCTTCAATGATAATGGCGAAACCAGAATATCTAATTTTGCTAGAAAAAGTAGGTGTACACTTATTCTGTACTGGATGTGTTGCTATGTACTAGTAAGCCACGTTCCTTTAAAAATGTACAGCTCGGACGCTTGCAGACATATGACTAATGGTGATTCAGAAGCATACTACAACGATTTATCAACGCCAACATTAGTAGGCGTATCTTTTGATCGGCGAACAAGCGCTCCTCGTTAAAAAAACAAATAAGGCTTTATTAACTGTTTCGGCTTACTCACATTTTGCGTATGCCATCAATTCAACTAGATACAGTTCATTGCGCATGACTAATATATATGCAATTTTGTAGTAGGTGTTGCGCACCTAGTAACAAATTAGCTAAAATAGGACCAACAGTATAAATCAAAGAGAGCATGAACGGAAAGCATAATCTCGTGCACATTCATCAGTAGGAGCCGGTATTACATCCTAAACCCACATTATTCGATGAGGAACATGGACCAACTGGACGGTACAATCTCCCATACGAATGTGTAAACCTGCAGCAGTGAAGCGAACTTCATATATAGGCTTCGACAATGTGACTCCAAAGTCAACTAACTATATATAATATACATATACCAAGTCTGTAATGTATACCAAAAATATGACTTGTGTCAGTATCCGATACCAACAATTTGGTACCGAAAAGGTACATGGTATCAACACTATGGTTTCCGAGTCGGTACATGATACCAACAAAATGGATTTCAATGTATGCTAAAGTTCACCAAAATTATTTACGAACACCTGTTCAATTCGATTGCCAATACAGCATTATTATTTTACCCAGCGTCAAACTGGCTCTAGACAGATTTTGACATAATAAAAACAGTGAAGACCGACAGAAGTTACGCTGGGGAACATAGGGCCAATTCGGGAAAACGAATATGGGGATCACATTTTCACGATAATTCTTGGTTGAAAACTCTTCATTTTTGTATCGAATCGTGCTTACTGGCAGAAATTGTGCAGACTTACAGCAGTCCACTTTTCATAGTCATCGAATTTTAGTCTGGCAGAGTCAACTGCTAGGTTTGGTCATGTTCGGGAAGCAATAAAGTGAATAACGCAAGAATGTATAACCGAAGTCGCCTTGACTTGACGTCGACTAGGCCTGACTGGGTTGTGCGGGGATCACGGTGGCCTCGTTTTTGTTTGTCGGCAAGATACGTCTCATAAATATGACTAGGTCCACACTGTTTTTTTCACTTTATTATGATTACGATGAGTATTAATATCTTTACAAATAATATATGCAACTTCTCTCGTGGTTACACAGCAACGAAGCATCAGCTTTAATATCTTGTTTCACTTCTGTTTGTGAAAATATATACACCTAAAATGGAATTGCCAATTGTTTACCAATGCAACTGGATTAGAAGCGCGTACTAACGGTATTCTACGATCAACAAAAAGCGCAATAATCAGTCAATTAATTCCGGTTAAACATTTCCTACACGAAAGAAAATCAGCGAAAAATAAACTGGATACAATGGAGATGAGTACAAGTTTTATTGCTTTCATTTTTGGAGAGAATCACTTTATATCCAAAATCATTCGTTTTGATGCCTCCTACTATTGCAATAAATATTATTCGAATTGCAATTGTACTGGCGTTTCACTGTGGATGTATTTATTTCACGCATACAATACTACTACCTCCATAGGCATTAGTACACGAGACAACACCAATCAATTGTCCAAAATTACATAACCAACTGCAAAGTGGATTTGAAGCGAAGAGCGTGATACTTTTGAAGGAATATCATTACAGCGCACAAAAAACATCAGCATTCATAAACTAGTGTTTGACTTTTGTATAAATATTTTGTAAATGACACAATTCTGTTGTTCGTCGTCGATGTAATAATTAGCCAGTAATATATATATATATATATATATATATATATATATATATATATATATATATATATATATATATAAGCAACTATGTATTATGTATTAAATACTCAGTAGCCAGTTAAACACGAACTGGAAGGATATGCCAATACCAAAATGCGAAAACTGTACAATTATATGTAGGAAACGGCACGACGCCCCAAATCCACTTGATGTTTAGTCAGGCCAGTAAGTCTGAAACATGACTTCACGAAATTTTGCATCTTGGAGTAGACATGTTATTCTAGTACTAAGTTCAGATATTTTAGTTCAGTTGCAACCAAGCATATGTAGGTATGATTTAATTGAATGTCTTGACAACCGAAAATGTTTGATTAATGCTGTCGACCGTGGCAAAAGAGGAGGGAATTCACCGAAATAATAGCTGCCAATAAAGTTGTAAGCTGCTTTAATTCACAAAATAAATAGTCGCAGAAAGAAATTATGCACATAATTCAGACATACTCGAGCTTTCTTTTTCAACACCTTTTTCTGTTTACTTAATGACTTGCTGTCGGACGGATGTGACTGGAGATCTTTGCCATTCTGGCAACCCCCCTTCTTTGATGCCTGCATCTTGGCACGCTTCTTTTCCTCTCGATCGGCTTGTTCAAAATCCTTCCAACTCAATTCGACATCAGCATTCTCGGCTGAGTCTTCGCCCTCACTGGCATCACTTTCTTCTCCACTGACACTGAGCTCTGAATCATTTCTCCGTTTCTTGTGTGGTTTTCGCATTGCCTCTTCCTCCTCCTCCCTGGCATCCAAGTCGTATTCTTCATCAGAAGAGGCAACCAAGCCAGTTCGTTTTGCTGTACCGTCTTCCGCTATATCGAATTCCTCTACATTTTCGCTGTCCACACTGTCTGCAGAGAAGAAAGGCAAACAAATAACACCTATAAAAGAATCAACAACGATGAATGGGCGATAAAGCACCCGCAAAGCTATGAAATTTATGGTTGTGCAACACTGAAACATCAGTTTATCATACCGAAGTAATCCTCTTTTGTAATATAAAATTTTCTATATTTTTTATAAAACAAAAAATTCCTTATTTCAGGAAATATATTAAAAACCTTATGACAAATAGATTTATAGTAGTCAAATAACTAAAATAATCGATATATTGATCGACAAGATCTGGTAACCGGCGAAGAAAATTTTAATATGCATCATGACGAGGCATATCACAATTTGTCGACGATGCAGTTATCCAAATCAGAACAACTTTGACGTAAAAAATTAGCTTCCCAGTCCTAAGCACAATAGACTCTGATCCAACGATGTCGGTGTTTAAGAGAGTACACAAGGCGAATCCAGTTAATCCGCCCTAATTGCACCAAATACAAGGCCATAAATAAATATGCAAGCATTTCAAAATTACTGCCTCACTCGTCGTTATCATCATCATCATCATCATCATCATCATCATCATCATCATCATCATCATCATCATCATCATCATGATGCACACTTTCACATAGCCATAAAAGCAACAAAAAACGAAGAAATGCTTATAGATAACGACAAAATGTATAATTCATGCACTTAGATTATTAGAGTGATTTATGCGACAGAGTACCCAGTTACTAGGAGTATATTTATCTATAATTGAGGCAAACTAAATCTCTACACAACACCATTATGGCCAAGCCAACATTAAGGCAAGGCAACCTTGGCAATACACGTAACCGTTTACCATACGATGCCTCACTGTCAAATGACTATGCATAATATTCATGTTTACACGTTAGCTCTTAAAGGTGATCAAGTCACTTAAGGTGAATGATTGGCGGGTTAAATTCAGCTGCTCCTATTTAAACGGACCGTCACGTGAAGCTGACAAGCAGCTCATACTCACGTCATCTGATTTTGAGGCCCCAATGCAAAAAAACGTTCTGCATCGGCCGAAATGTGCAGCCGATGTTTGACACACGATTGCTCCTATTACGCCAACAACTATTGCAATGCAAAACTTGGCATGATAATCGAGCGTAAGACTTCAAACCAGATAGGACGTCTATATGTAGGGAGTGGCGGCTAGGATCACGCTAACTGTTCCGACACGACTAACCTAGGCTCGGCGGTTGTAAATCCGGAAGTTCCCCTGGTTACCGACCACACCTGAGTGTGTATGATCAAGAATTACATTTCTGTGAGGAAGCACATGTGTGTACTCATCTTGAAGGAAACCCTCTAGCTTTTATCCATGATAATAGTGCATGCGTAACGATTGGCGTTACTGAAATAGACAGCCATAGGTAGTTTCAAACACGTATTATGAAATTAACCCTTTAAGAGGTTATTATTGATCCAACCAGATGCGTCATTAGAAAAAAGTCTCAGAAGCAAATTTCGCAAACGCTTTTGTACAAAAGCATTATAATAGAAAAATGGATGTAGACGGTAAAAAATAAACATTTTTTAGGATGGCAAATTAAATACAGCAAATAAATCGGTTTCGTCCTTGCTGGACACTCCTAAGGTAGATGCCACAATTGCGCAGCCGGATTTGAATTAGGATGCAGCTAGTTCCCTCCGCCCCAGGGGTCAGGTATTGCAGGATTTTATGCAGATACATTCCAGCTTACGTTTCTCCTCAGTCCATATTTCATGCGAACCCTATTTGGCATCGGTTTTGACCTCCAGCTCCAACTAGGCATCAACGATCTGTTAAAATAAGACAGAAACCATACCACCTGGAGAAGTGATGTCGATTGAGGTACACAAGAGTTGAACAGCACGATCAAATCAGACGAGTATACAGTATGTGAGAGCAGCGGCTAAAGCTACAGTGGCACAGTTGTTAAGACGGCTAAACGCAGCAATAATTTACTCACCACGGTCAGTGTCGTGATCTACACCTCGATCATCTCCATTTTCTGAAGAGTCAGACGACAGCCCGGCCAAAAGAAGTTCGCGTAGTTCAGCTGCACTTTTCTTCGGCGGACGATGCCTCCGAATACGAGGGACTGTGTCAGCAGGGGGCGGCTCATCCACGTCAGATGGTCCAGAAGAACTTGCTGCACTATCAGAAAGAGCCACATAACGACCAAGCTGTTGAAAATTTAAAGATTTAAGCGTTTAGCGTATAAAACAGTGCAAAGCAATTGCAAGGGATAAATGCCGTTCAAGAAAGACTACGGAGGATTTGTTGTTTAGGGCCGCTCCAAAATTCGATGTAGAAACATTGAAGCGATGCGGATTATTATGCAATGTCTTGCAGATTTAAATAGGAGCATAGCGGCGACATCAACCACTATTGCTTCACAAATTTGGTCACATTTTATTCGGCATAACTCTAAACAGCATGACATACTTTTGCCTAACTGCAGCGTAAACAGGAAATTTGAAGGTAAAAAAGTTGGCAGATCGAGTTTAGCGATGCAAGTAAACGAAACTTAGAAACAAGAACAACTAGTGCTAGGCCAGCATACACAAGCTGCGGGTGAAATAAGGGAGAGGACAACGGAAGACGCTTTCGACGAAGTAACAGGAAGAAAATCCGTTATCATAGGTGGAGTGGACTCCCGACTGCCCTCGTTGATTGTGGCATACAAACCACCACCACCACCACCACCACCACCACCACCACCATCATCATCATCATCATCATCATCATCATCATCATCATCATCATCATCATCATCATCATCATCGCCATCATCATCATCATCATCATCGCCATCATCATCATCATCATCATCATCATCATCATCATCATCATCATCATCATCATCATCATCATCATCATCATCATCATCATCATCATCATCATCATCATCATCATCATCATCATCATCATCATCATCATCATCATCATCATCATCATCATCATCATCATCATCATCATCATCATCATCATCATCATCATCATCATCATCATCATCATCATCATCATCATCATCATCATCATCATCATCATCATCATCATCATCATCATCATCATCATCATCATCATCATCATCATCATCATCATCATCATCATCATCATCATCATCATCATCATCATCATCATCATCATCATCATGTCCAGCTACACAAAAGTCAAGTGACTAAAGTTTCACTGCCATACAACCATAAGGAGTGAATTTAGACAAATTATTATTGAGATTAACGAGAGAGAGAGAGGGGTAGAGAGAGAAGGAAAACCTTGCTACTATGAGTAAATTTATCAGGATAACTTACAGAAATGAGGCAAACTAAACCTCTCCACAACACCATTATGGCCAAGTTAGCATTCGGGCAAGGCGACATCAGCAACACAGCTTCCTTGCGGATTTCACTGTATCACGTCATAAACAGACCAAACCTCGCAGCTAACTTTGCCCTACTAAGTAAAGAAAGTTACGAAGATGATTCTACTAGACATCTGCAACAAGATCGCCACTGAGCTCGATTCGCTGCCATATCGCTAAGGGTTTCTAACCAAGAACTGTGATGTGCACGAGGACCCCATCCCGGCAGACGAGTGGATCCTATACTACCCAATTTGGATGTAAGTGACTTTAATTGTTTCTGTCATGTCAAAATCTGCCCACCTTGTTTCTTACGCCAATTTGGTGCTGGATGAGAGAACAGAGCTCTATTGGGCAATCGGAATGAGGGCATACGCAAAACGTGACCGAGCCAACGAAGTTGATGGAGCCTTATTTGCTTTTCTAAAGACGAGCACTTATTGTCAGATCCAAAAATATGTCTACGGATGTCAACGTTAGTTATTCGTTGTTGGTAACCAACATGTGCTATACTTCTCAAACAACGATGATCGAATGCCTGTAAGCGTCTCAGATCATCAACTCTAAGATGCCAAGTTTCACTAGCGTATAGTAAGACTGCGCGTACAGATGCATTGTAAACACGACCTTTAAGGCAAAGTGAAATATTGCCGTTTCTCCATAAATGACGAAGGTTAGAGAAAGCTACTCTAGCTTTCGCGATCTGTATACTCACCTCGTCGGACATATTGCCTACGTTATTGATAGAGCTCGCAAGATATTTAAACCTGTCGACTATGTCAAGATCTTCATTCTGTAGTCGTAACATTGGAGTGAGTGGTGGGTGATCCTGTAACATTATGTTACATTTAGAGGGTGCGAATTTCATACCGAAAGACGGAACAACGTTTGCTAATCTATTTAAGGTGGTCTGGGCAGCATGCTGATTGTCGAATAATAGTACGATATCGTCCGCATAGTCAAGATCGACTAGTTTATCTCCCGGGAGAACTTCAACTCCAGCGTCCTGAATGTGTGAGAGAGTGTTGTTCATAATAGCATCGATTACAAAATTAAACAAAAATGGGGAAAGTGGACAACATTGACGAACACCACTGCTGGTTGTAAAGTTATGCGTTAATTCGTTGTAAACCTTAACGCGACCAGAAGTATTTGTGTAGAGAGCTCGTATAATATTAACAAATTTAGTGGGCACACCGCTTTTCGACAAGATATGGAATAAAACATTGCGATCCACCGAATCAAATGCACCCTTGAAGTCTAGAAAGACGACTATTGTGGGACGGTGATATAAATGTCTCTGTTCGAGAACTTGCCTTAACGTAAAAATATTATCTATACAATCTCGTCTTGCACGGAATCCGGCCTGTTCTTCTCTTGTTTGTGATTCACGTGAAGCGCTAAGATGACGTAGGATAATCGAAGCAAATAACCTTGATACGACCGGAGTCAAACTTATACCACGATAGTTATCGCACGAATTACGATTCCCTTTTTTGAAGATGGGAATGATGGCCGACTCATTCCAATCGAGTAGTGCGGTTTCCTCATTCTATATATTCTGAAAAACTGTGGGCAACCGTCCTGTAATTATATCGCCACCATCCTTAAACAATCCTGAAAGCGAATCACCAGGGCCTGCGGCTTTGCGGCGTTTAAGAGAAAGGATTGCATCGCGTACTTCTAACTCGGATGGTTCTTCGGGACTAACATTACACACTGTTGATGCAGACATGCTTTTGGTAATCGGAACTGACGCGGGTGGCCAAGAAAAAATGATCTTTAAAGTGTTCAGCCCACCTGTCAAGACGACTTATTTTATCGGTTATTAAATCGTTGTTACTATCATTTATAGTTTCGCTAAATTTTAACTTTCTCGGACTTGTTGCGCGAATAAGTTGGGAGAAACAGCGACAATTACCTGACGCGAACGCTTCCATTTCTTCAGTCTTTCTGGTGTAAAAGTTTTCGAGATCGACCTTTAGATTGGGCTCAAAGTTGGCGTCTTATATTGCAACGCGTATTATTATGAGTCGAGCCAGGTGGAATTTGGCGCCTTATTTCGAGTATCTCCATAGATTTTACAGGAAGTAAATGATTATTCCTACGGCAGCCTGCAATTCCACATACAGTAGTACCTGTATTGTGCATAGTGGAACTTATCTTGGACCAATGTGTGTTACGATTTTCGCCATTCAGACCAATTAGCATAGACTTTAGAATATCTTTATATTTTTGTTGAATGGACGGTTGTTCGAGTTTGCCTACATCAATTTGGGGTTTATTCTTAATTATATTCGCGGAAAATTTTAGTGCAAATCTACGACGGAGAAGTGCATAGTCCGAGTCGACATAAATGTTTCAAAAAGAACGACAATCCTGGATGCGACGACACCATCTATAACGAATTTTTACATCATCTATTGAAGTCCACCGTTATCCGGGTGCTGGAGGACGCCATGTAGCGCAACATCTAACACTACTTCTAAAGTTTGTACTACTTTAATATAGTCTATGTTCCGCGCAGCCATACAAAAGCCGTTCACCATTATCGTTGCGTGTCGAGCTTAAAGCGTAACTTCCACCTAAATGAAATTCTGCGTTACTTAAGCGCCCCACTTGAGCATTCATGTCACCCATAACCAGGGCTATATCCGAACTTCATGCTTTACTTAGTAAGGAGCTCAGTTCGGAGTAAAAAGCAGCCTGGCTTTGGTCTGTGCTGCAATCGGTAGGCGCATATGCAGATACAACGAAGAGGTAACGTTGATAACGGCTTTTGTTCATTGATGTTAGTAGATGTATTTAAACGTGCCGCACGCGGTCGACTATTTAAAGGGATCCATTCAATTAAGCAAGCTTCGGCTCGTGCGCTAAGGACAACTTCGATACAATATTCGTGTCTGCAACCGGCGTTCAAGAAGAGAAATCCCATCAAAACACCGCATATACTTGGAACATTTTCTTATGTCTCTTTTTTAATGATGTATTCTTAAGATGAATTAGGAAAATCCCCGCTAGCTCTGTAGATGAAGTGCTCCCCATAGCCAAACCATTAATTTTTTATGGAGACTACCATTAAAACGAGTCTACATCGTCCATGCACAGCAAATACATTGTTGTAGAGAATGAGTGGGAGTTGCAATCGAAATATGTTTCGGTCTACTGCCTAACATGTAAATTCAATAACTTAAATCAAGTTTTCGACCTCGATGCAAACACCAGTCCCATTATATATACACGCATGCATCAGTATCAACTATGAGATGTATAGTTTAGAAAAGGCAATTAATCAAGTAGACCGGTTTCGTCCATATTTGGAACTCCTCGCATTCTCTCTAGTATTTGCCGCGGACAGGTTTCGTTTAACGATATAATTTCAATAGTTTCCTCAATCTGAAACAAAGACGTCACATTAAAAGACACTATAATCTTATTTTTAACATGCATAGCCTGGTTTTTGGTAACCAAATAAATATACATGGGTATCTGTGTCGGTTACGATATGGGGACTAACCAGTCATCCCAGGCATGGAACGAAGAATTGACCATTGATAATATTGATTGCAAAGGAAAACCTCCTATGCGTTTTTGGTAGTCCTTACATTGGTGGTGCAGATCATCAAACAGATTTGAGCTACTGTACCACGGGTGGTTCAATTAAACCGACTACGGATAGGATTTTACTTTGATTTATTACCTTCCATTCATCATATTATATTTCATCAGATGCATCCTCAATAGGCAAGAATTGATTTTTTCTGACTCAGCACGTTCTCCATCTTGTATATATAGTCTATTATATCAACGCCATTATTGTTATCAGCACGTCGTATTTCGATGTCGCATTTCTGCTGATATCTTTAAGCGCATTCAAACGTTGTTTTGGCAACACAGGTTGTTCGGCATGTTCAAACGACTTCAGATTTGAAGCGATGTTAAATAAAGTAGCGTTGAACCAATTTTTGTAAACAATACATGTAGAATCTAAGTCGGCTGTGTGTTCAAAAAGCAATTCAAATGCTGCCTAATAATCAATATTGTTTATATAAGAGGAATGAATTCAATAGTTTCTACCATCAATCGTGCATCATTTCTTAGCTGATTGATTTGTATTTATGATAGGCTAAGCAAAAATTTAACAAAAATCGGCGACATTAAATGATCTAGAGCTCTAGATGTTATATCATTTTTAATTGAAATACTCTTGTTTTGTTTTCTTCAAAACAGACTAAGCGTATTCAATATGCAAGATGCAAACCCGATTCTTTCGCGCAACATCGCTTGATTTTCTTCCAACTGTTCAATTCTAGAAAAGGCCAACATTGTCAGATTTCTTTGATTAACACGTAGTTTAGACATACGCAAACTACACGCCAACTCTCCTGGGAACCGTAGCTGCTAACTACACTGATAACAATGTGCTTTATACAATAACGTTCTTTGCGCACTGCAATTTTAACGTCAACTGGTCGTCTAGTTTTTGAAAGATACTTTTGGAAAGCGAACCATAATAAAATCCACAGTACCTTTTCGATGTGCAAAAATATAAAGAAATTCTATCAGATACAAACACTGTACCTTTCTCATTTTCCTATTCGTAGATACTCGAGGAGAACATGAGAAAGGAACGGTTTGTTTGTTTTAGCATTTTGAAATTGTACCATAAATCTCATTAAAGCTCACATTCTAAATACAGACATAACACACATAAAACACTATGAGACAATAAAAAAATTCACATTTAGTAATCTCAATATGCCACCTAATCAGACGTACCTCGTCTGAATTATCGGCTACATCCTCCAGGTTCTTGTTGCCCGTGAATTGGCTTCGCATCCAGAGCGTTCGCTCAGCGGGGGTTCTTTCCCAAGCAATGGGACCAAGACGTGTATTTCTCAACGCCGATGTCTCAAAATCACGCGGAGCATACTTTGCACGATTTATCTCCGTGCACTCAGTGACAAGATGTGCCCATTCCTCTGGAACCTTCATTAGTGTCCAGAAATTTACAGACGTAAATGTTATACAATGCCTTATGCAAAGCAAAGAAATGTTGTATACTGTCAAAAACATGAAATGCAATAAACACGAATGAAGCTTCTGGCTGACATAATTTAACGTTTGTAGAAATGTGATAAATATTTCAAACAAAATGATTACAATTACAGAATCCGATAAATTAAGTGGCATGGTATTGGCAAAAAGTGTAAAATTGTTAGCGGCGATTTTTTTCGTCCCTACAAGTTCAACTAGTTTGCTGGTTTAGCGGCTGCATAACCATCAAATTTAGTTGTGCTTCACCTGTAATAAAACACTAGGTTTCCAATTATTAGTTCCATGAACAACCTTAATTTATTTGTTTTCTGGCTATATGCAAATGTACCAACGCAAAAAAAATGTGACCGTTTAAGCATTTCGGGAAATCGGAAATACCTCCCTTGCAAATGGATAAAAAAATTTTCAACAAGCCAATCAATTTCTCTGTCGGGTGATCTGGCGGTTTGTCGGGACTTACTAAAAAAATAAAGACTAACTGGACAGTTAGTTTTGATCTTTCACCAACAATCGTCAAATCACTATCGTGCACAAACTTTCCAAAATAAAAAAAGCATTCTGGTGTAGCTACAATAGTCTTCTTTGAATGACCACACATCTGAGGATAAATACTAACATGTGAGCAATATGACCGGACGCATATTTGACAGTTGTTGCTAAAGCTAGGGTAAATTCTCCAGCTCTGCACTCCTCAACTTCTGAGCTTTAGTTACATGTCCGAACGTGATTGCAAGACGAAATCGATAAAGCTTAAACAAATCCGCAAAATAAAGATTTTGAAGCTGCCCATTGGGTCGATATTAGCACATATCCACGAAATAAAGTAAACATACCAATTTCACTGCAAAATCACAGGACGACACATTAAAAATCAAGTCCAATCAACCCGGGAACCCGGTCAAGAACGGTTTGCACTAGCCAAACAAAGTCAAAATGCAGAAATTGTGGAGGCAATAGGTGTTTTTCAAACGGTCAAAATCGCTATTTCAAATAATATCGCTCTCATTGTACAATGTCTTTAGCATACAATTCAGCAAAAAAAACCTAGAATGGAATCCATTCTGGCCTATTTCAAGACATTGGTCAAACTTGTGTGCCTGGTACCGTTTGTCCGATTCAACGCAGTTGTGTTCTCTTTAAAATTTTCTCCACCTGTGACTAAATCTAAAGAAACTAAATCTACAACAAAGCATTTCCGTCGGCAGCAGCCAAATTTGTAACTTAGACACCAACATTTCTCGTTTCCTTGGCAGCATGGAGCACATTTTGCAATTACGACGCAACTGGAATTAAGGCTTCGACCATTATTTAGATAAAAAATGTCCGTGCACTGATAACACACGTATTACAATCCAATCCAAACGATAGACTAACTAAGCATCGTTTTATTATTCACAGAACCAGAAAATTTTTTAATATATATATATATATATATATATATATATATATATATATAATGTCCATTGCATTTGAATATTACACAGTATATTCCTAATTAGGAAGAACATATGGTTAACTCTCAAGCCATCAATATAAGAATGACCAGATCTCAGACATCAGTTTTAAATACAACAATACAAGACCTTTACGTGCAAACAAGCACACACACACACACAGACACAAACACATATACACTTACCAACCAGCGAAAACAAGAAATAGAAGTAAAAGCGAGTCATATTTGTTACCACCCGCATAATCAATTGAAAACCCAGTATGTATATAAATGAATGATTGTAGAGCGAAGTTAAGTAATCTCGAAATAAATGGCCATTATCCACTTTGTTATTAATGTGTTTTTCTTGCTAATTTGAAACATATATATATATATATATATATATATATATATATATATATATATCCAAGGCTCGAAATCTGTGCGCGGAAACATTCTGCACAGTGCCTACTGAGATCGCAATAAACACGAAACCAGTCAGTTGGGTGGATAGTTTTTGCACCATTACTAAGAAATACGTATGAATATGTGATTGGTGTTTATATTTAGCTCGCGACTTTGTTTGTACTGAATCATAAGAGCCGGATTACATTATAATATGATGTCAGTACAAGATAAGATAGCAAATGCAATCCATCAAGTAGAACGGATTAGACTTGACTGGGCACTCATCAAGTATTTGCCAAAATTGCTGAGGCAGGGCATAAAACGAGGCACATTAACTACAGTTTCTTGTTACTTATCCACTGCGCAAACTAAGATACGCATTAAACTCACTTTTCTGTTAGAAACCACATTATGTTTTGTCCTAAGTTTTCTTCAGATACAGCCTGTTTAGCGTCGCTTTTGACCTAATGATACAAGTGACCATTCCAGATCTGCCATTATAGGACAGATATCATGTCTTTTGTGAAAATGACTAAGAATCTAATTATTATAGAAAGATTTTATTATATTCACTTTTTATGTTAGTACAAATTAAATACTGCATAGGGTAGCATACTTAATTTAGTATATATATATAAAACTGGCAGCACAAAAAAAATCCTCTTTCGTCTCGCAATACATCTTTTACAACAGTAGTGTGCCAACATTTTACTAAATCAAATTAACGTAGAAAACCGAATTAGGAAGACTGGCTCTGGATACAAGTTCGAGGAATATCTAGCATACTTGAGGAAATTTCCGCTAATCAACAATTATTCGGAGCGATTAATACATCCCAGCATCAGATAACGCCTGATTTGTATTACAAAAAAATTCTCCTTAATTTAACATTTCGAGGCGTCCTGGTAGCCTTCAAATTTGCACGGTGGTTAAACAGAAGAACGAAGGGATATTGCCTCAATGAAAAAGCTAACATCCCTTTCGGCACACAGAGGATAATGAACTTTGATTCCAAAATTCAACCGCTAATTTCCTCTAAACCTTTTAGGATTTCCAAATTTACAAGTATATGCGGTGGCATATATCATGGAAGTGCCAAAAAGTCATTGACAAATTGTCCAACAGTATTCAATGCATAAACTGATTCAAGAAGGCCCGGCACATTCGGGAAAGTAGGACATTTCGGAGCATGAATTTGAGGCGGGGCACAGCAAATTTAACAAATTTTACAGTTTCATATAAAGCGAAGCCGGAAAAACTATTATACACACAAAAAGCGATTCATGTGAAACAACAATCATGCGACCGAATTATTCAAGAATTCTACAAGATTGACATTGTAATAGAATGGCCATAAATCACACAAACCGACAACGATTTTCTTCGAGTCAAGCGAACCACAACACCAAATAGATCGGCGTCGACAAACATTCGATCGGATGGGCAACAAACTGAATATGGCAAAACCAGCTGTACAAACCGCATCTCCATCATCAGAAATCGGACACCAAGATGAACAATCAACTCTGCTGTCTGCACACCCTGAGCTGTATAAAGGGGGCAAAAATACCTCATGAACAATGTGACACGAATGCAGCATAAAGAAGTACACTTTCGTATAGGTAATGGCCAAAAAACCGAACTCCTGGTCAAAACTCGAATTTATCAATGCGAGAAAAACCAGATTTTAAACACCATTCTGTAATACAGTAAGAATGAACCCTACAAGCACTGACAATTCAGCACGCAATTAACTACCAACAAACGTATAACTACTGCAAAAAATACGAGTAAAACTGAAAATAAGCCTAATTCTCATTCAGGTAATGAAATTGAAACCAACAGTGAATAAATCTGAAAGATTATAATTAGCGTTATTAAGTAATTTCGAAATAAACTGTTCTTTATCCACAATAAATATATATTCGAAAATTTAATACTTATTTTGTTTTACAAAATACATCATATAACATTCTAAAGGCAATTTATATATATATATATATATATATATATATATATATATATATATATATATATATATATATACCTGAGTGTGTGAAAGAGAGCGGAATAGCTTTGCTTGGTCGTATATTTTGTCAGTAAATAACGAAGCATTATTAGGAATTAATTATACTTACACCACCTGGCGTATTTCAATCTATCCCAGTATTGAAATTGTCTTTTAATAACCAAGGAACGTCCAAAATTTAAGCAAGCTAAACTGGTGTTGGTTGTTACCACCACCCGCGCAATCAATTATTGTTTAATTTTATCTATCTAGTTAAAATTAGCAATTATTCTAACGATATTGACAGTTTTAAACTACTAAGTCAACTACCTAGAATTTCTTAAATAACGGGTACGAGCTTGATATACCACCAACCCTAGCACACATCAACATATATGTCGGAGTAAATTAATTATTTTCTAAGGTAGCATAAACAATTCATCCACCGTGCAGGATTAGGCATAATTCGGTGTAGCGCGCAGCAGGGTAGCGCAGTTGTTTCTCACGAATTCTGAACTCAATGTTTCCAAGGCTCGAAATCTGTGCGCGCAAACATTCTGCACAGTGCCTACTGAGATCGCAATAAACACGAAACCAGTCTGTTGGGTGGATAGTTTTTGCAACATTACTAAAAAAATACGTATGAATATAATGTGATTGGTGTTTATATTTAGCTCGCGACCTTGTTTTAAGTAATTGTCAGTACAACAGGCGCAATCAATGATTGGTTAATTGTAGACACTACCTCGAATTTTTCACCATCTGGCACAAAACGCAGGTCTAAGCGCAGTCCAGAAAACGCGTACTCGACGCCATCACAGGCGTCAAACACAGCATTCGCGGTCTCAGCAGAGTCAAACACAGCAATGGCGTAAAAGAAGCGCAGTCGCGACAACTGATAACGACGCGCACGTTTTCGTAATCTGGCAGGTGCCTGACGCCAGGCACATCTACTCTCAGTCAAAGTATCCTCATCCAACGTACTTAGCTAGAAATTGACAAAAAAAATGGCACAAACAAGAAGTATGCTTTTAAACCAACATGAAGATGCCCAAAGGAGACAAAAGTTGCTGGTCCTAACAGAAGAACAAGAAACATGTGAAAGAGACATAAATTGCTCGAAGACTCACAATCCAGAGATAGAATTTGAATAACCTGATCAATTGCCACGAGGACAAACATCATCACGCACAGCGACACAAAAGCCAATAGTCAATAAGGTTTCACTGCCAAATGACCATAAGAAGAGAAAATCCCAAGAAAATTTGTATAATAACGAAGTAGGCAAATTTTAAGACACATTTATAAGAGAGGGCCTAGTTACTATGAGCATATTTACCTAGATAACACACACACAAGTGCGGCAGACTAAATCTCTACATAACACCATTATGGCCAAGTCAGCATTAATGCAAGGCAACAGCGTAAATACAGCTTCCTTGCGCTTTTCACTGGATTACGTCATAAGCACACAAAAATCTTGTAGCTGTCTAACTAAAAAAAGAAAGGACAAGCGTACTAGCAAATGTAGAAGACATCTGGCGATGATGGCAAACCGAATTAATGAGTGTTTACAGACACATCTTAACATAAAACAACCTTAACCGCAAAACACAACCAATCACATCGGACCTAACCAAGCTAGTGTCTAATTTAACAATATCAGAATAAGGGGAGTTCAAAACCTTACTCACTAAGCCGCCAATAAACAAGTTTACATCAATGTGATGCATTAATGCTTAATTGCGGCATGTACACTGCATAGGTTGCGAATGAACAATAGTTTGCTTATACCAGAAGGAATATTGATATTATGCTGGTCTGAATTCACCTCAAAGGCTTACCTGACACGAAAATTGAACAGTGTTAAAGCCCTACTAGCATAGTTCAATTAGCCATTAAAACACATAAACCATTACACATCAACTGCAAGATCTTGATTACCTTCAGTGATAAATAAATCAGGATGGTGCACATTAACACGCATAACACCTGAACATGCTTTGAATAATTAAAATAAGAATTTACACAATCGATATTAATTTCCAGACAATTACAATAAAACGAAATAAAAATGTTGTCGAAATAAAACTGATTGCTTAAGGATTTAACGAAAGTGAATCTGACGATATCCCCGTTGTAAGCATTAACAAACTGTCATCATTAACATTGTCGAATTAAACACCATAATTTTTAAAAATTGTCATAAGAATGTAAAAACGAATGCTTTACTACAAGTTGTAAGATAATACTAGGTTCCCAATTGCTAGCAGGGTGGACCATTTTAATTTATTTTTCTTCCCTTCGTTAGTCTTTAATCCAAGGTCACCGCGAACCATCATCCAAGAGCATATGGCTTCAATGCGTCAATGATTAGTTTTCACGTCAGCGGCTAAAACTTGTCTTCGGCATTGTACAAGCGTTCTGCCACTCATTTGCCTATACGCATAACTCCAACGGTAAAATCTAATTCGAGATTACAAATGAGGCAAGATGAATGTACTCTGATATTAACAGTAATCCTTATGCTACCATTTTCGGTACGATTGGTTGTAAATTGCACTGGCCAGGCTGAAAAGTTTCATGCACATAAGACATTGACTGTTCGGAAAACGTTATTTATGAAGTGTATAACATTCCGAGGGAAGACCAATTTATATGAACGACATTTTGTGCCTACATAAATAAATATATTAAAAGGTGAATATGAATGATTTATGAGATCAGAACCCATTGTCAGCTAGAGATACAGTAAGGCAAACAATGCTCTCGATGATTCGGTTATGATACCTGCATTCAAATCATTTTGATCTCATTCAAGTAGTCAGCGAAGCATATAGAAATAAATATCCATTTGCAGCTATCTGCACGTGTCGAGCCTGCTATCCTTAACATGAAAAAAGGCGAAAGCGTTCGCTGGTGTCTGGAGGTTCGATCGTCAGCCATATGTGGCAGACAATCTAAATGCAGAAAACTCGAAATATAAATTCTACACCACTTCGTTGACATATCCAAAGATGGAACTGAATTCACGAGAAAACCTCTGAGAAAAATTTACTTTTGATGATTTGGAGGCAAAAATTGATCATGTAAAATACCGAGGTGCAGCTTAGAACGAAAGATTGAATGATACTGTGTAAATGACCAGTATCTACGGGAGTCAACCGCAGCAAAGTATGTACTTGAAATCAGTGATATAGTGATATTTTACATCTAAGATATGGCATTAAATATTTGTTCATAGTTTGGTTGCAACGATGCACCAGCTCCTAAATGCTGAGTTAATGATCTATGTGATAAATGAACTTAAGTAGACGTGGAACAATCTGCTAAATGGCCGTTTTTGAGGACAATAACCACTCTATTCACAAAACGAAGCATACATTTGCTGCACCAGAAAGATTGCATAACAATCAGATGAAAAAGAATAAAGAAACCGACTTGAGAGTTAGAATGTGACAGTAACCATAGAAGGCAGCAAGTCTATATCCAAAAAATTGCACTTCTAGTTTCGCATGCCATAACTTACAAAGCGACCATTGATGGATTTTTCAGTTGGCATGTTTTCCTGACTAACTGGGTCTTTTTCATTTTTCTCATTGTCGACTTCAGTTGTTCCCCGCATCGTGTTGTCCTCGTCTTCAGAAGACGAGGCGACTAGTTCGTGAGGACCTTTTATTCGTTCCTCTGCCATACGTTTCATACCAAATTCTGATGGATACACCTTAGAAATATAGACAAAAAATACGAATTTTAACTTTGTCAATATTCGAGAAAATATACATGCGGATACAATGCATCAAGCAGTGTTAAGAAGAGCAAACGCTCTGTACGAAATTTTTAGTTCAGAAAAAAATAATCTTTGGGACCAGGCCGTACCATATGTGTACCAAATATCATATTCAATCTGTCTGTTTATGACGTGGTACAGTGAAATCCACAGGGAAGCTGTGTTGCTGATGTCGCCTTTCCCGAATGCTAACTTGGCCATAATGGTGTTGTGGAGAGGTTTAGTTTGCCTCATTTATGTGAGTTATCCTGATAAATTTACTCATAGTAGCAAGGTATTCCTTCTCTCTCTCTCGTAAATCTCACTAATAATTTGTCTAAATTCACTTATATACTTTTTTCACTCCTTATGGTTATATAGCAATGAAACATTAGTCACTTTTGACTTTTGTGTGGCTGGACATGATGATGATGATTATGATGTTTCAATCTGTCTGCCGTCATTACTTTACTTTACTTTACTGCGGCTGACTCCTTTTGGAGGATAAGCCGGCTCCAATTTCATGGAGTTTCTTGGGAATTTGGTACAAGTGGTGTCCCCTCACCACTCGGCTTTTTGATCGAGGACGCACCTCTAGCCTTTGCACATCCAAGCGCAGGCTGCAAGGCAGCAGTAAGTCGCATGGATGCCGGTGGCTGTTGAGAGCTCATTCGCCATTCGGAAGTACAGGGTACTGTCCAGGAGTCCATGTAATCCTGTGGCTGTTGAACCCTTTTGTGGCGGGGAACACACGCCGAGTCATGGTGCCGTCGTCGGGCTCATGTGCCGTCATTGTGATGGAAGAAATGTATATTGTAACCATATAGCATTCTTGCTGGTATAACAATGATAAAACTACATCAAACTGAGTGCATAGTAGAAGTGCAGAACACTCGCAATGTAATAGGCTTTGATGCACGAATTGGTTAAGTGCAATAACGAACATACGGGTATGCAAATAATGCGGATTCAAGTTTTAGGCGTCCAAGCGAAAGATGATCATTGCTTGTTACGCCTAAGTGCTCAATCGTTGTATGACACAAAAAGAGATGTTTGCATACACAAACCGCACGAAAAACAGACGAGAGTCGAATCACACCGCTGCCTCTTTAAACTGAACCAGAATATACACAGCATTAAACAGTATACTTTCACCGTATTCTGATGGATTCTGTCTGCTGCTAAAATTCACCGCGCAATGTCAAAAATGTAGGCCTTGTATATTAAGCCAATTAGTCTAAGGCTCTCTTGAACTCCTCTCTAAGATCATAGTTTTAGTTCATTTATGCCTGTTAATATGCAAGCGTGCATGAGGCCAGCCAGCCAGCCTGTTCTAGAATTACCACATAAAATATGTAAAAATAAAGTTATTTATGAAGGGGACTTTCTAGTTCAGACGGAAATAGTTAGCTGTGTAACCAAGAAATTCAGCAACCTACAAGCCTACTCAACACCATTATGGCCACGTTCACTTTAACACCAGGCGACACCAGCACCATAACTTCCTTGTGGATTTCACATCATCGATAAATTAAGTTGCGGGCACGACTGACCATGTCTCACAAGCTTAGAGGCCTACGTTCAAGCCGTCCAGAGATTAAATGTGATCAAGGCCGCTCTTTTATGTATCATCCCATCGAGCATCCTTTTAAACGTCAGTTGCACTTATTGGAGCTCTGTTTAAGAAGAACAATTTGACATCCTGTTCGCCAAGCCATTAAAGCAGCTACGGCGGATGGCTAGAATCGCAGTATGGGTAGGCCACTATTTTCTTGGACGTAAACAATTGTTCTCACTATCAGTCATTTATTCATGCTTCACTATACACTTTCTAATGAAGAGACCTTCAAGAACTAATTCTCCCCTTTCGCAAAATATAGCTAGACCTTGTTAAAAATCTGCGGGATTCTAGCGAAAAGCAGTGTTTTGTGGAGAGGTTTGGCTAATTCTGTCTTATTGACATGCATTTATTTAGAACCCATCGTGTGTGAGATATAGATCTCATTTTTTATGTATGTAAAGCGTTATTTTTACATTGACATAAGACAATAACACGCCCAAGATAAAATGCATGCACATATCGTAGAGAGTATAGGAGTACGAAAGATGTACGCTTACGGTGACTTTATCGACACGTCCACGCGGTGGCAAAAACGACTCAAGCACTGAGAATAGATCTTCAACGCGTGCATTGTCCCAGTCAAAATGCAAAATGGCTAGCCGACTTGTTATTGTCTCAGTAGTCGGCGCATCACGAATTAGGTGATTCCAATCAGCATCTAAAAATAAAAATTTAATCTTAACAAAAATACACACTTTCTTAAAAGTCTATAATTTCCTGTAAACACACACACTTGCGCGCGCGAGTACATTGAATTCTATTAAATTGACAGGCTTTCATTATTTACGTTATCCGTATAAGCTAAACACAGCAAGCCAGAATTGCTTCGATAAGAGACCTGTCCGCCGAAAATTCTAGAAGTTCTTGATTATATATATTATTTTACTGCGGCTGACTCCTTTTGGAGGATAAGCCGGCTCCAATCCCATTTCATATATATATATATATATATATATATATATATATATATATATATATATATATATTTATATATATATCGAATATTTACAGCCACTTATAATTGCTCAATTTATACGTCAAGAATTTAAAGTCCCACAAGATTATGTATTAGGAGTTGCGCACCAGTCAGCATGAACGGAAAGTATAATCTCAAGTGAACATTCGTTTCGTGCTTACTGGCGACTCATCAGTAGAAGCCGGTATCACGCCCTTTACCCACTATATATTTGGGGGAGGAATGTGAGACAAATGGACGGAACACAGTCCTCGCCCAAATAAATATTGGGCATTGGGCATAATACAATCTCATACTGGTGATTCCTCAGTAAGCACGCAATTAATGTGCAAGAGATTATAATTTCCGTTCATGCTGACCTCGGTTTCTCCATCTGGTCATATTTGAACAAATTTGTTACTAGGTGTGCAACAAACTATATTTTACAAAACTTTGAAGTTACCTTCTGTAGCCAGTGAGACTATTGTATTGCATATAGAAACTCATAGTAACTTACAACATTGATAATCAATAGTGAATTTAATTTCGACTAGTTAGATAATTAGGTTGTAGATGCAGGCTTACGAATGAAATTGAAGAACTGAGACTGATCAGAACTAACGAAAGCGTTTTGAATGAGAAAAAATGAAAAGGCGAATGAGAAAAAAATAATCGCATAATTGGATACTTCAGGTTTACTTGCAGAAAAATTACACGTCATTGCTCATAAATTGACATAATGTTTAAATAAAGCCCATTCAAGTCCATCCCCTCCTCAACGTGGTACGACGGTGTCAACCATGTCTCGATGGACGATCGTACATGGGCTAACGGGGCTATGGCGGTGGTGTCACCAGGACGTGGTGGATTTCCGACTGGCAATCGGATCTCCTATAAAATACCACATGAGCCCGACGACGGCACCATGACTCGGCGTGTGTTCCCCGCCACAAAAGGGTTCAACAGCCACAGGATTACATGGACTCCTGGACAGTACCCCGTACTTCCGAATGGCGAATGAGCTCTCAACAGCCACCGGCAACTATGCAACTTACTGCTGCCTTGCAGACTGCGCTTGGATGTGCAAAGGCTAGAGGTGCGTCCTCGATCAAAAAGCCGAGTGGTGAGGGGACACCACTTGTATCAAATTCCCAAGAAACTCCATGAAATGTGGAGCCGGCTTATCCTCCAAAAGGAGTCAGCCGCAGTAAAGTAAAAAGTAAAGCCAGCAAATTCAAGAATTAAACAAAATTTAAATAATAACGTCGAATGTATTCGCTCAGTATTCAATTCGTCCGATCCATTTGATGGGCTCTTGCAGATTATGGATAATGCCTCACTAAATATTGGACGTAGTGACTTTTAGCTCGTGATTGATTCATATAAATAAATAATTTGTTCCAACTGATGTAGCTTTGAAAATTTGATCCAGAAATTATGATTTTTGTTTTGACCCTGCCTTCGATTCCGCGACGTGTTTCTTCATCTTCAGTGATTGATGATTCTCCTTACTGCGTTAACTGTGTCATTATTTTTCCTGTCGTCTCATCTGAACTTGGATTCACCATCCATTATTCTCTCATGTCTGCACTATAAGCATTAGTTGATGGAATAACAAGTTCTGCTCCTTTGGCTGATATTTCGGGTAGTTCTGTTCTATTAGATAGAAGAGTTCTGGGATAATAAACGTGTTTTGATTTTATTTCCTCCTAAAACTTTCCGATAAATTTAATTTGCACAGCAGTTTTTCTTTCAACTCTCGTGCGCTAAATTCGTCTTGGTGACATCTTTTTTTAAATCATGGTAGAAGTGTTCAATTAAGACCTGTGTATCTATGTTATGATTTCTCAAAAACATTTAAAACACAAAAATTTTTTCAAGCGGCAGCGATCCCTTTTGATGTTTTAAGAGAATTAAAATTAAGTATATAAAAATAATATCTGAATTTGTAGATTTAGTAGTGCAGATATATAACGGACTGACTACCTATTTTGATCGTCAAAATGATTTTTATTTGAATAGTGACATTTCCTGAACCACTGAGAAATGTATTTCCTTTGGAATTCAAGCTTAGTAAAATTCATAGAACCGGTTCCATGTGAAAAAATATAAAGAAACTTTATCAGATACAAGAGCTGTTTATTTCCCATTATCTTCTCAAGTATTTACAAAAGAACATCTATTTATATATAAATTTAAATGCAAAACAAAATAGACAAATTTAAACATGGAGTGAGTGTGAAATACGGGAACAACCAAGCAATAAGATGCGTCACCTCGAGTTCAAGTTCAATTGCTGAACATGCTTCTTCTGCTTGCATAAACCGGCTGCAATTTGTTTATCGACAAAGCTTCGTATGTGGTTAACTCCTGTTATCGCATTAAGTAATCGTCTTAAGTGCTACGCCAAGAGAATATGCGACATTAACACGCACGTTTGATGCAGCTAACCTACGAGAGTTATTTAAGGTAACACACTTGCTTTTAACAGCAATCAAAGTGAAACAGCCGTTAATGTCGACATCAAAAACTACTTACCAATATACATACGCAAGTTGTCGATCAACTTACGTAGGCCGATCAACCAGACGTTTAATTACTCGAATAAGAAAATATGGCAACTTGAACGCTTGTTTTAAATAAAATGGGGAATACACATCTGCAATTGCGCGACACATCGTTGAAACCTCGCACGTATGTTCTCTAGACTTAGCATTTAAGATAATTACCAAATGCAATAACATGAGTTAACCCTATACGAAGCTTTTTAGATAAACAAACTTCAGCCGGATTTATGGAAGAAACATGTTCAGGCATTGAGCTTAAACTGGAGATGACGCACGCAATTGATTGGTTGTTCCCTTATTTAACACTCTCTCCATGTTTATAATTTTCTATCTTGTTTTCCCTTTGAAATTGTATATAATGAGACGTTCATTTGAGCACTAGATTCCGAAGCAGACGTGCCCAGGTTCGTATCCTGTCCGCGGCAAATTCTGGCCAGTACTTGATGAGTTCCCAATAAGGACGAAACCGGTCTACTGGATGAATTGCCTTTTCTACACTATACAATTCTTAGTTTATACTGACATATGTAAGTAATTAATGGGTCAGGTGTTTATATCAAGACCGCAACCTTGATTATAATAATTGTTATCACCACCCGCGCAACCAATGTTCGTTTAATTATATAAAAGTTCATTTCAATACCATTTCCCCATGTAATGTGGTGTCTGTTCAGTAATGACAAATTGGGCATGGTTAGTTGGAACTTTGGGTCTAAATGGATGCCATATGAGCTCCACCTAAAGGAAAAATTGACTAACCAAGTTACATTAGTTAGTATATAACTGAAAATTGTGTGTAGTGTAGTGTGCGGCAGGATAGCTCAGTGGTTAGAGCACCAGATTCCGAAGCAGACGTGCCCAGGTTCGTATCCTGTCCGCGGCAAATTCTGGCCAGTACTTGATGAGTTCCCAATAAGGACGAAACCGGTCTACTGGATGAATTGCCTTTTCTACACTATACAATTCTTAGGTTATACTGACATATGTAAGTAATTAATGGGTCAGGTGTTTATATCAAGACCGCAACCTTGATTATAATAATTGTTATCACCACCCGCGCAACCAATGTTCGTTTAATTATATAAATGTTCATTTCAATACCACTTCCCCATGTAATGTGGTGTCTGTTCATTAATGAAAAATTGGGCATGGTTAGTTGGAACTTTGGGTCTAAATGGATGCCATATGAGCTCCACCTAAAGGAAAATATGACTAACCAAGTTACATTAGTTAGTATATAACTGAAAATTGTGTGTAGTGTAGTGTGCGGCAGGATAGCTCAGTGGTTAGAGCACCAGATTCCGAAGCAGACGTGCCCAGGTTCGTATCCTGTCCGCGGCAAATTCTGGCCAGTACTTGATGAGTTCCCAATAAGGACGAAACCGGTCTACTGGATGAATTGCCTTTTCTACACTATACAATTCTTAGTTTATACTGACATATGTAAGTAATTAATGGGTCAGGTGTTTATATCACGACCGCAACCTTGATTATAATAATGGTGCAAAACGTTGTTGCTTAATCGTCGAAAGAGAATGGCCCAAAATATTTGGATGGCTTAAATGTTGTTGTGCCATGCACAGCGCGGAAATTTATTGTTTTTTCCGAATTTTTCTTGTGGGACAATTGATAGCACTCGTAGGTTGGTAAATTTTGAAGACTACATTTTCAGGTGCACAGGTTTCTTGGCATTGATTGATGTGTTCTCACGTGTCCGTTCACTCGGAAGCCGTCCATCAGCTGCTTGTCTGAAAATGACGGTGGAACCGGATTATCCGAATTTTCGAGACTCCATTTCCAGTCCCATCTTCAGGATTGACTCCATACGCACATGCAAAATACAACTTCTGGCAAATGTAGTATCTTCACTCAAGACAGGTCTATTCATGTTTATTTTACTTCCTAAAGCATATTTATTGCCCGCCATAATATCCGGTCTTCATACCTATTCTCTTATACTCACATGTATACACGAAAATATCCACAATCACCCACCACGCACATAACAATCTGTACACACACACACACACACACACACACACATAGGTGTGCTGTAATCTAACACGACATTTATAGAATAAATAGGAGCAAATCATATGGATTGATATACATGCCTATCCAAGATGTCTCGATTATGTAAATACTAACAAAAGTTACATGCAAAATAGCAACACAGAAATAACTAGAAGCAAATACACATATACTTAACATTTGTGGATTATTGTAAACTTGGAGACGGGCTTCGTGGACGCAGATTATCGAATACATTTGTTCAGGCAATTGCAGCTTCCCTTCTTAGAACTGTGCTCATTCTGTCAATACAGAACAAATTAGATGGGTGCGAGACTTTGTCATCGATACACTGATGTTACCCATTAAAAAATAGTAAAATTCGTCCAGATTTGAAGTCAATTTAACCAACTTTAAGCAACAGAATTAGTCAGCACATTCGAGGCTGAAGACTATAGCCTATTGTTTGGTCGCATATTTCAGTCAGGTATCTGTTATGTCAACTAAAATGGTAGTTAACATAGAGTGAATAAAAATTTCGACATGGCTTTGACATGTTAGATATAACCGACTATGTATAACAACATATACCAATAATTTAGATGGTTTTCGAGTGGGTAATTTCATGTACTTCTTACATATTTATAAGTTTAGTTTTATTTACTGAGGCCCTTCTTTGCTTTAAGCCATTCGTGAGTCGAAAATTAAACTATAAATAGATCTAACAATAAATAATTGCGCCGGTAGTGTAAACAATTCTTTAAATCAAGTTTGCGGGCTTGAAGTAAACACCAATCCCATTGTATTTAACCAGTCATTGCGTTGCGGCTGGCGGTAGTTTTGTTATGTTGTTCGACGACTGGTTAAATTCAATGGGATTGGTGTTTACTTCAAGCTCGCAAACTTGATTTAAATAATTAGAAATAGATCTGTTTTGGAACGAGGTAACCACATTTGCTTAAATCTGTTACTGCCAGAAACGTACTGTATGTGTGATTAGAAGTCTGAAGAAGGTACTGGAAATGAAGTACCGAAATTTTGCCAGTCAACGAAGGTTGGATTGTACATCACTTCCAGTGGTTAGTTCGAATGATGGAGTGAGCGGATGAATCGGCACCCAGCCACAAAGAAGACGAACTCAACATGTACTTGGAAATGGGGATCAATCGGATCTGTGAGGAACTGAGAGTGCCTATCAATCACTCACGAAAGAAAACCGTCGATACTCTTAATCCATCAATTTTGGTAAATATAAAAGATAAATCACATGCGCACACACAAACACACTACGAACAAATGTTCTCTACCTAACAACCTTAAAAGGCAGCCACATTAATAGAATGAATTGTCTTTCGCTTTGCAAATGAATAAATGCTTATGCTGAAACTGGAAGTACAACAATTATTTAAAATGCACTATACTTTTAGCTCTAGATTAAGAGCTGGTGTTATGCCTGCATGCAATTATGCAGGTATCACTAAATTTCTGTAGATTTTGTTTATTCAGGCACATGTCGAAGATCAATGCTCAATTATGCGACAACCAATTTCGCAAAGATTGACGGCGTCTAATGAACTTGGCAATAATTCAATATTGATCTAGAGATTCAGTTTGAAAGTAAATCATTCCTAAAAGGCTACACTCCACCACAAAATTGTTCACTAACTGAGTTTTCATTTGAATAATCACTTGGTAGGCGAACTAAAGTACAAATTTTCATCTGTTCAATCCTTTAATACACTATTAACTCATTTTTACGCTGGCAGCGGAGGTAAAACTGAGGCCAAGGGTGACCAGAATGTGGAATTTCAGCGACGTATTTTCTTATATTTTATGCCGCCCATAAATTACCAATATTAATTTTCGTGAGGTGTTGAAGAAAGTAATTAGTTAGTGCTTGGTTGATGAATGAAATTCTATCAAGTCTACGACTTTGCAATAAATAGAAACTTCACTATTTAACAATCGTACAAACATACCACAGATAGCGCCAGTACCTAGTACACACATATTTCTACATTCCCTGGCTATCGTCAGAATGGACTCATGTTTAACACTCCCCGGTGTCGTGTATTGCATATAATTTTCCAATTTATACAAAATAATGACAATCTTAATGTTGACCTGCCTTGCGCAGCGCTGACATCATTGAATATTATTCTGCAATTTGCTTGTGTGGACAAGTGATAGCACTCGTAGGTAGGTAAAATCTCGATTCAATTACATTTCCAAGTGCACAGATGGTGTTTGGCATAGATCGATGAGTTCTAACCTGTTCCGTCACTCTGGAGCCTTCCGTCAGCTGCTTGTCTGAAAATGACGTTGGAACTGGATTTTCCGATTTTTTTCAAAAATTTCGCGATTTCATTTCCAGCCCATCCTTAGAGTTGACACCAGAAAAAACACTTTGTGGAAAACGTGGTGTCCTGCGAGTGCTATCAACTGTTTCGTACAAGCAAACTGCGGAATAAAATTAATGTCAGACTGCTTTATTTTAACCCTATTGGTGGAACGCTTTGCGCATGAATTACTAATTCGCCCGCCCAATCTCCGATGTTATTGACAAAACTTGTTAGCCAGAATGCTTGGGTTTGATTACTTATGCTATGTTTAATCAATTGTGACAATAGATAATTTACCTGATTTTCGGATTGCGTACCGAAATATTTGAATCCACTGTCATCATGATTTTTCCAATAGATAGATAATATTTTTTTAAATCTGCCATGAGCCTTCATTTCAATATCACTTCCCCAGGTGGTATGAGACCTGTCACATAATGATAAGCTGGGGTTGGCTAGACTTAATTTAACGTCGAGTTTGATATCCTGGCGGGTTCAAGTGAAGAAAGGACTGGCCACAAATATTAGGCTGCATAATGGTGAAGTTATGCTAATGGACTCGATTCTAGGCCACAGCAGTTGTGGCTACTACCGACGAGTTCCCGAATGAGAGGAAGGCGATCTAGAGGTTTCGAGGTATTGTGAGTCACTAAGAATGATATTTTTTCGTGGAGCATCAAAAGAAAACCTAAAAATTAAATAATTTAAAATGACACTGATTAACATTATGTGAATTTTATACTCTTTCTGCACCGATATAATTTAGATTAATGCGTACTGTACAATGCCGTTTAGCTTGGTTCTGTGGTTACCTTCATCGATCTCACAACTGCCTTATCTGGTAAAATGGTTTTTCTTACATTTTTACCTCGAAGGAAAAAAGTAGTGCACGCGCATACAATATAATTCATTTTAAAATATATCACAAGGGAACATAATGTGAATATAATTATATTTGCATGCACCTTCGTTTTAATCACAATAACGTAACACAGATGAAATTACAAATTCTTTAATTCAACCGGTAATATAGCATATAAAAAATTCTCTCCAGACTAAGTGTTATGAATCAGTCATCATGACAGTCTAAGCCATTTTGTAATCATTTACCGACACGACAACCATAGAGTTGATATGTTTTACAGGCTCGTTGTATATATATATATATATATATATATATATATATATATATATATATATATATATATATATATATATATATATTGATTTGGCTTTGAAGTCGCATTCTCGAAGACATTATATCAAAGATAACTCCACTACTGATTGAATACACGTTCATGTAGAAAATTTATCGTCCACCTGTCCCACATTTTTACCAAATATTTGTTGGGTATGGGTCGAGGTAACGGCTGCTATTGATGAATCTCCAGTAAGTAATGAAACTGACGTACATGAGATTATACCTTGAACTAATTTGTTACTAGGTACACTAAACTGCATATATATATATATATATATATATATATATATATATATATATATATATATATATATATATATATATAGAGATATATAGATATATTAGGTCTCCGCAAAAAAACAATATATAAAAATCATTGCCGTTATAATCAACGTCTAAACATCTAATATTAAAACTGTTATCTTTTCTTTTAAGACTCTGATTAGAATAAAAACCCAATAGCTTGCAAAATGAAAATTCTATCATGCATAGAAATATTAATCAGATATTTCATCACAGATTTCGTTTTATCCGAAAAAAATTCATAGCTAATATGTGAATTATCAGAATCTTTTTATTATTACAAATCGACGAAGCATTAACTTAACAAGTCGTATTATTAGTAAGTGTGAATAATGTTGCAATATATAAATTAAATATAAAAGCTGTTTACTAGTTAATTAAGTAATTAATCAATTGCATAAAATGAGTAATTATAGAAGTTACACTGCTATTAAAATAACATTAACTGCTTGATTAAAGGAGTCTGTTTATATTATAAAATGGACGAATAATAATTCCACCTAAATGTTGAGTTTTGGTGCACAACAAGAATCCCACCTAATAGAATCAGTAGAATTAACTTGATAGGATTGTTTAGTAAAGAAGAATGTCAGATTTTTAATCGAATGTAAATTGATCTATCATTTTTTTATGGATGAAGGCTGGGCATAGTTAATTTCTAAAATTACTACCCACCACAGAATGCAGGAGGAAATGAAACACCACACTAATAGCCAAATGAAAAGGTGTGTGGTATAATAATAGAAAAATTCGCTTTGTATGACTCAAAAGAATGAGTCGAACACTAAACTGTTGACCAAGCTAGTGATAGAATCATGAATCATCGGTTTTTACCAAAACTATGACAACGTATCACACGATAGTTTTGGAACTGCAAATGATCGATATTTTTGCCATGAAAGTTTTCCAAAATGAGAAAATTTATAATACAGAAGGAATTATCTATAACGATCTCATTTATTTTAATTGGAATTTAAAAATTCATTAGATTGTTTAAATACAAGGTGAAAGTTGAAAAGATTGCAAATTAATTAGCAGCTTTATTTTTAGTAGACGTTTTTTTACTGATTATCTGTAATTCAAAAGAAGTGTGCGCCCTTGAAATAAAAACCACACGGGAAATCAGTGATTGCTTTGCTGTTTACCATAGCTAGACCGAATAGAAAAGTATATTTTTTCTGAAAATCTAGACAGAATTTTTGCGAAACTATCTGCATCCCCACATTTGCGTTTCTTAGCATCGCAATATTCCTCTTACTGGCAAGCATTATTTAATAAACGTGTATCTTTCAATTCAGTAGTAATATAAAGCGAGTACTTGGAGCTGTAAAAACTCACACGTTAAACAGAGTTATTGAAAATAGCCTGTATTGATAAGTGAATTAATCAGTTCCACACTGCATTAGAACAAACAATTTTTAACGTGGCAGACAAAAACAATATCGGAATTTGAAAGAGTAATACTAAGGTAAACATGCGAAATAAAATAATTGATCAATTAAAATTTCACACAATCTAAAATCTAAAGTAGGCGTCAACAAGGAAGTACAATTGGACTCAAGTGTGAGACCGTTAAGAGTGAATTTTGATTCTAATACACGCACATATACACAGACAAAAGCGATTCTATTGATTTGATAAATCAATTACCAAGTGCATAAATCTTAAACCATTAGAAGCTCCCATTGCGTCGACAAGATCGTTAAATATGCCATTTTTGAAATAGTAGAATCAAATATACTCCTGTTCGAGACCCGTACGCAACCAAAACCTGAATTGTACTTGAACAGTTCCAAATATGAAAAGAACTTGTCTATTGGATGAATTGTGCTTCCCGCATTATACATTGCTTAGTTTATACTGACAAATGTGTATATAATGGGATTGACGTTTATATCAGGCTCGTAAACCTGAATTAAATATTTGGCATCACCACACGCGCAATCACGATTGCTTAAATTTAAAATCTTCAATCCATAACCACTAACCCAGCTAAAGTGATATTTGTTTCATAGTGACTGATTCTGCATAGCAACTTAAAACCTTAGGTCCACAGTGATGCCATACAGGCTTAATCTGAAGGAGCGACTAACCAAATGAAAGCATAAAATAGTATATATCCAAAAATTGTGTAGTATGCGGCAGGGTCCGCAGTGGAAATTCGGAGACTCCAAAGCGTGTGTCCTGGTTCGAGCCCCGTCCGTAGCCAAATAATGGACTTACTTGAAGAGTTACAAATAAAGTCGAAACCGGTCAACTGGATGAATTTCCCTTGTCACATTATATGATATTTTGTTTATGCTGACATATATATATATATATATATATATATATATATATATATATATATATATATAATGGGAATTGTGTTTATATGAAGATGGTAACCCTTTGTGCATTCAATGCTTGTTCAAGAGGCATAAAAAATAGCCTGAAGATGGAACTGAAAATAAAAAAATTGCCATTTTTAGGGAACTACACAAATGTAAAAAAGAAAGTAAAATAATTTACAATTTAAATATATATATATATTGTTAAATCTAATGTAGGCGTGAACAAGGAAGTAACATTTGGCTCCAGCTTGCGTCCGTTTTAAATGAATTTTGCTCTCGCTCTCTCAGACACATAAACACGTTGACGAAATCTATTATCACGCACATGATTCTTACATCACTCAAAATTTCATTTGGGTGAAAAAGACACATAAATAATCCATGCATGTCAATATTTGAAGAATAAATAATTGTAAACGTCTGATCGAAGGAAGTTCTATCATGACAAGCATCCAGGCTTGGTAACTGCCTTGTGATGCAGTTCGGGGTCGGATAGATGGATATTTAGTTTGATTTTGTTGCGAAGGAAGGTTCAAGTGAAAATTACAGGTTACGATCAACTCCTGCGTCATAGGGGATTAAATTCGTGACATGGAGCCAAATGACCCAGGATTTTATCCTAAAGCACAGGTGTACTAGCTTCTACTGAGGAGGGACTAACCGGATCAAAACCAGGCTTCTGGATCAGTTGTATTTGCAGTCTTATTCAATAATTAGTTATTATTATTTATTTTCTTATTAGTGTTTTTGATGATGTAGAAATTAATTTAAAAATAATCATTTAAATACAGTGTTGAGAACCAACCGAGAGCTCCATTCGTCGATATCGCCAGACTCCGTTTTCACATTTTGTACCTCAAAAGTTAACTGGTGTATGCCAACATCTCTGCGAAAAAATTGATAAAAATAGGGTAAATAGCAATATACTCAACCATCATAAGCTGCAGTATGTTAGCCACAAGTCATATTTATGATAATATGAAGGAAGAGCGTTTTCTTTGTTACATTAATACTACAGGGTAAATTTTTGCAATTACAGAAGTTGAGAAAAACTAAACCTAAACACCAATGATGTTTAATTATCCATCCCGGTAAATTTTGATCGAATTGGGAAAACAATAAATTAAAAAAACCGAAGATGATGAAACTGCAATATTGAAAAAAATAGTGGAGAAACCCATTTGTAACACTTATTATTAGCAGTCATAAATGGAATGTACTAATATTTAACGCCGTAAAAGATTAAGTAGAAGCTTCATTCAAGACTGCTAGCAAATTATGCGGTCAATGTTTCAGTCAATTAAATGTATACAAATCAGTATATTTTTACTCATAAATATATTTTTTAATCGAATTAAATTTAACCTATTCTTTAAATCAAGTTTGCGAGCTTGAAATAAACACCAATCCCATTGTATTTAACCAGTCGTCGGACAACATAACAAAACTACCACCAGACACAACGCACTGACGCTTTTCGACCTTACATGATCATCATCAGAGTACGACGGCAAACTGATTATCGAGGATCACACCGCATTGAATATATATGGAAATCAACATTTAGATATGCTGCTCTCACCTCTAGCAGTTTCGTATGCATTGAACTTGACTGGAAATGTTGGTTGCACAATTTCTATGCAGTCACGAACATTAAATGTTTGCAGCTTTTGCCACATATACATATATAGGCAATACAATTTTACAATAGATTGATTGCGCGGGTGGTGGTAACAATTCTTTAAATCAAGTTTGCTCGCTTGAAGTAAACACCAATCCCATTGTATTTAACCAATTTAGAAATCTATTGTGTTGATACTTTTAGAGACACGGTAGCCATTGTGTTGGTACCATGTTCCGACTCAGCAACCATAGTATTGGTGCACTTTACAGGCTCGGTTTATATTATATACAGTTGTTTCGAAGTCGTATTATCCAAGACTGTATATGAAGCTAAAGCCATTACAGTTTCAAATGCACATTCGTATATGAGATTGTACAGTCCACCTGTCCCACATTTAGTGACCAAATATGCAGTGAGTATAGGGTGTCTTACCAGCTCTTACAGTTGAGACGCCAGTAAGCACGAACTACATGTATACATGAGATTATACCTTTTATTTATGCTGAATTGTGTTAATCCTTATGGTCCTATTTAAATTAATTTGTTACTAGGCGTGCGTCACCTAATATACAATTGCAACAAGCATTTGGTAAGAAGAAAACACTTATTGAATAGATGAAACTAAATTTAATTGTGAATATTTCAGTTTTATTAAATCAAAGAATATTTCCATTAAGCTAAACTAAACAAAAACTTTAATTACACAGTCAGTATACTTAGGTTTACAAATCAATGAACAATAGTTGGTTGAAATTTTAAAATATGCAATGTGTGAATTGCGAGGGTTTTTCGATTGTTGAGGAATTCAATATTCTTGGTGTTGTTACTTGTATCCTTATTTTGAATATGTGTCCATTCGATTCTATTGGCTTGTTGCCAATCTAGTCTGAGAATACTGTCTGTTTGAAGAAAATCGGCACATTTGAGTTTCGTGAAGATGTTTCCGCAAGTTTGGTTTTCTTGGATAGGCATTGGTCGTGATGAGTTCTCAATAAGGACGAAACCGGTCTACTAGATGAATTGCCTTTTCTGCACTATGCAATACTTAGTTTATACGGCAGGATGGCTCAGTGGTTAGAGCACCAGATTCCGAAGCAGACGTGCCCAGGTTCGAGTCCTGTCCGCGGCAAATTCTGGCCAGTACTTGATGAGTTCCCAATAAGGACGAAACCGGTCTACTGGATGAATTGCCTTTTCTACACTATACAATTCTTAGTTTATACTGACATATGTAATTAATTAATGGGTCAGGTGTTTATATCAAGACCGCAACCTTGATTATAATAATTGTTATCACCACCCGCGCAACCAATGCTCGTTTAATTATATAAATCCGTTTTGTTCGTTTGTGCGTAATCGGTAATAAGTGTGATGCTTCTGCCCTTTGACAAACCGATGGTCACAATTTACATCATGACACATCTGCTTCTTGCTAGTTGTTTTACCTACATTAGTCAGTTGATGCTAGGATTTTGCTATTATTAAATTTAGTGACGTCTATGCAGACTGGATTGGCTGTGCTTGCTGAATATGTGTTGCCTCTACTAATTCGCGGTTATTCGAAAACAATATTGGAAATTTAAAACATATCAGATGGTTTATATATATATATATATATATATATATATATATATATATATATATATATATATATAAAATGTTAAAGCTAAAGAATTGTTTACAGTAGGCCTACCAGTTTTTGGTGTAAAATATTGATTATTTAGTGGTGGCAAATTGCTCATTCTGACCACAGAGCACAAATTTGGCTCGCCGTACATGCAGGCCACGCATCTGCTAAATGATTTGGCTTAATTGGTACGACTTATAATGTTATCGTTTTTATTATCATGCCTAGCTGCAATGCATCGATGGCTTTACTAGTTTATTTGTAAGACTTGTGATGTGCCGTGATACAACGAAGGATACCGGCAGTTGAATCCGAAATATCTCCAATGAGCAAAACAACTGCAAACACCCAATTGATTCCCGTCTCAATGTATGCATCGAGTTAGTCTTCGTGGTGACTGGGCGTTGATTCGTCCATTCCGCCGAAGGCTTCAACATCGTTCATATTAACCACTGGAAATGAGGGACGGTTTAATCTTCGTTGACTGGCTGCGCCTTGGAACGTCATTTCTCGTTCTATCTTCGGGCCTCTAATCCAACACATGCAGTACAATGATCGAAATACCTGGTTAAACAACTGTGGTCTGTTATTGTGAAAATTTTGATTGGGTGTTTGATTAGAGGTCCCATGATGGAACGAGAAATGCCGTTCAGAAACGTAGCCAGTGGTTAATATGAAGGATGTTAAAACCTTCGAAGGAAAGTCACGGATCAGCCCAGAAAAAAACTGCAACCCAGCCTGTGTTAGTCACAACAAAGATAAAGTAAATATGAAGCATCTAGTTTCCCATTTTCTAAATTTCCTGAGGTTTGACATTAATAGAAGAGTTTACATTTCGTTTTTATAATGACTTCTAGTTGCTTAGAGGTTCTATAAGTATATTCGTTTACTGGTAGAAATAGACAGTTAAACTAACTTAGGCGAAGCGAACTTACCTATAAATCGTAGTAAACAGGGAGACAAATTAATAAATTAATTTTACGCAAACGTGGACATTTAATAAAAGATTGTACTGAAATTTCTCTCATATTATGCAGAATAAATATATATATATATATATATATATATATATATATATATATATATATATATATATATATATATATATATATATGTCTTATGAAGGTACTTGAACAGCGAAATGTATATCGATGTTCCACAATAGCTGTCTTTTATTTTATTTAGTAAATGTTTTACTTGCTTTAGATTCTACATTGAATTATCATACAATTCTACTTCTATCAGTGTTGTTCGTCAATAATGTCTAAATTCCACGTTTTTGTTTAATTTTGTAGTATTATTAACATTACTCATCCATATAGGCCGGATGCAGGTGTAAACAACTTTGGCAACTTCTGGAAATAAATACATTCAAAGTTAAACACAACTGATGTGTTAAACGTTTATATATCGAAACAATCAATGATTACGCGGACGGTGAAAACAATTGGCTTAAATGAGTACAAACACCAATTCCATAATAGATACACATTTGTCAGTATAAACTAAGAAAAGCTCAATTGGTCAGAGCACTGGTCTAACAAGCTCGGTGTCGCGAGTTCGAGCCTAGCTGGTGGTAGTTCATTTTGATTTGCGGTTATAACAACAGATTACGAATTCTGCCTAAAGTAATTTAAATTAATTTTGCTGCCTTGGGCGTTATAGGGTCTACCATATAATGTTAAATCGAGGATGATTAGTTGGAATTTTAAATGTAAATCTAAAACTAGGAAGATAAAAATTGCAAAACAGACTGGCCAAAAGCGTAACATTGTAGTATGCTGAAAATGGCGTGCAATGCGCGGCTCTCGTGGCAAAGGAGATGAATTGTCTGCCATTAAACTAAATGCTCGCCGGCTCCAATCCTGGCTACAGCCAATCTGAAAACCACTCAGGAGTACCAAACTGTGACACAATGGGTATTGTAGATGAGATTTATTAGCTATCTAAAGCAATGTTCAGCTGATACTGACCATATATATATATATATATATATATATATATATATATATATATATTTGTGTGTGTATGTGTGTGTGAACGAATTCCGTTAAAAGTACTTCTATTCGATTTTAATTTACCTGGCAGCATGGTGACTGTCATGTTATGCCGATTGAACCGCTTATTTCACATTGTATAACTGAATATATTAGGGATTGAATAAGAAATAATGGCTCCTATTTGTAAGTACAAGATAAGCATGGATGGTTAAAAAAGTCGAGACAATTTAATTCACGATTAAAATCTAGATTTAAAATTTACAAAACTCTTCGATCTACAGCAGAAGTCGCTTAATTTAGAACAAAAACGGTCAGTTTCGATTGGTTTTTACCTTTGCGAATGCCATTGATTGAACTTTTTGCGCAGAGGAGATAGGATAGCAAACAAGACAATTTAAATGTTTTGTCTGGCAATATTACAAAAGATCAGGTAACATGTTTTCATCGCATTGCATAAAAGATATGTTATAAGTCTGAGTGGTTGTTTCAACTAACAATAATAATTTATATTAATTTGGTAAGGTCATTTAAGGATACTAGTTGTAAACTTACCTGACATTTGGCGGAAGAACATCTATCGCTATTGAAGTAAGTTTGTACAAAATAATACGGTCATTATTGGGGAACCAATTACTGCTTACTGTAAAGTATAGTGCAACACTCAATTTGGAACAAGATATTATCACGGTAACCTTAATTAAACAAAAAATAAGTGACCTTAAGATAGCTGTTTGAAAAGGTCATGTGCAGATTATGCAACCATTGTGTTGTGGAAATAGTTTGCACTTCTTTGGGCTGATTTGGTAACTAACACACTGGCTACGGAGAGACTATAACCAATTTACCGCTTATTTAAAATCGATTGTATTAAATAACCGAAATTCAACATAAAAACATGACGGTTGCATATTGTTTGTTGTGGAAAACTCATAAATAGGAATCTATGTAGTTGGACCTGTCGACCTAATAAATAGTTAGCTCAAAAATCCAGAATGATATAACGAAGTCAGATTGAGCAAAAGTTACATTCTCGTGTACACATCCGTTTGTGCTTACTGACCACTCATCAGCAGGACCTGGTACTATACCCCAAATACACTTTATAATTGGCAAAAAAGGCATCAGAAACGGAAAGTATAATCTTATGCACATACTGTCTGTAAAGGATGCCATCACTATAGCTATTTTGTTAGTACCTGATACCGACAACCTTGTACCGAAAAGGTACATGGGGCTAACACTATGGTTGGCGAGTCGGTGCATGGTGCCAACACGATGGATTTCAATGCATGTCATAGTTCACCAAAATGCAACAGCAGTTGACTGACTCATATATAAAGTTCATAGCCTTACGACTTCAAGGCCAGTTCCTCATACACAATATGTAAAAAAATCAATTAAAGTCAACAGTTCATGCAAACTGTAAACGGAGTAACTAATAAGAACGAATTATAATATTAACCTACACATGTTATAAAAAGGTAAAGTGCAAATGACAGTCCACACAAGCGCGGATTCACGTGAGAATACTGTACATTATAGCCGCATTTCAGTTTTATTTACTAAATAGCCCTACGCTTTGATTCCCATTAATCAGTTTCTGTCGTATTCTGCCGATGACGAAGAAATGTCGAATTGCAACAATCTGAAGATCTGACGATTCATCTTTTTTTACTATAATAAATTTTGGGTTAAAAGATTTTTTAGCAACATGTCTTTTATTTTGACAATATTTAGATCAACCTCGTCTGTAGTCTTTGTTCAATCAGCGATCTTTATATAACAAGTACTACAACATTTCAAACACAATTTGATACTGTGTCAAAATTAGTGTTCATTTATCAATTTATTCGTATTCAGATTTATTTCTACAAATGTAGATAATAGATTCTCCCTTACTGGCCTTTATGCAAAAAAGTGTATAAAATTAGCTGCGCACACACCAAAATCGTCTCTACGCGTACATGGTGGACGTGAAATTCTGAACCGCCTACATTACAGATATATATTTCATAAGTGAGTAATAATTTAGCTAGTATGTATTAGGTGTTGCGAACCTAGTAACTAATTAGTTCAGTTGTGACCAGAAGGATAAACCAAAGCAGCATGAACGGAAAGTATAATCTCATGCACATTTGTTTCGTGCTTACTGGCGACTCATCAGTAGGAGCCGGTATTACACCCATTAACCACTATATATATTTTGGTCAACAATGTGGGATAATAGGACGGTACAATCTCCTAGACGAATGTGTAAACCTGCAATAGTGAAGCTAACATCGTATAGTCTACGACAATGCGACTTCAACGCTAACTCACACTATATAATACATATACAGAGTCTTTAAAGGATACTAAAACTATGCCTATTGTGTTAGTAACCGATACCAACATTATTTTACCGAAAAGGAACTT
Source organism: Eudiplozoon nipponicum (assembly GCA_029291075.1). Taxonomy (NCBI): domain Eukaryota; kingdom Metazoa; phylum Platyhelminthes; class Monogenea; order Mazocraeidea; family Diplozoidae; genus Eudiplozoon; species Eudiplozoon nipponicum. The sequence continues at coordinate 64,036 of JAQBSW010002880.1, forward strand.
GGTACTAACACTATGGTTTCCGAGTCGGAACATGGTACCAATATGATTGATATCAATTTATGCTATAGTTCAGCGAAATTGAGAATTACAACAATTTCTGAACAACTGTTACTCCAGTAAATCCATACACCCTGGCCTTGATCGATATCAGTTATCACATTTCGCGGTAAGCATGACATCATTCAACAATATGGCTATTGTGTTAGTAACTGATACCAACATCGAAATGTTATCCAAAGCACTATAAGGAACTTCTTTCTTTCGATTTAACAATAATTGTTTGCGCGGGTGGTGGTAACAATTCTTTAAATCAAATTTGCGAGCTTGAAGTAAACACCAATCCCATTGTTTTTAACCAGTCGTCGAACAACATAACAAAACTACCGCCAGCCGCAACGCACTGACGCGTTTCGACCTTCAGAGTACGACGGCAAACTGACTATCGAGGATCACAACATAACAAAACTACAATGCGGTTTGATCCTAGATAGTCAGTTTGCCGTCGTACTCTGATGATGATCATGGAAGGTCGAAACGCGTCGGTGCGTTGCGGCTGGCGCTAGTTTTGTTATGTTGTTCGACGACTGGTTAAATACAATCCGCAAGCTCGCAAACTTGATTTAAAGAATTGTTACCACCATCCGCGCAAACAATTATTGTTAAATTGTATTGCCTATATAAGTATATTTGGCGAAAGCTACAAAAAGTCATTGTTCGTGGCTGCATAGAAATTGTGCAGCCGACATTTCCAGTCAAGTTCAATGTATGCGAGACTGCTAGAGGTAAGAGCCGCATATCTAAATTTGATTTCCATATATATATTCAATGCGGTTTGATCCTCGATAGTCAGTTTGCCGTCGTACTCTGATGATGATCAAGGAAGGTCGAAACGCGCCAGTGCGTTGCGGCTGGCGGTAGTTTTGTTATGTTGTTCGACGACTGGTTAAATACAATGGGATTGGTGTTTACTTCAAGCTCGCAAACTTGATTTAAAGAATTCTTTCAAATCAGTTTCCAGCACTCACCTATATTGTCCTTATTGTTTTTGGATAATACCTCGACAACACCTGACGGATGTCTTCGTCAACATCCACACTTCTTATAGCCACCGAATATCAAGATAACCAACATTGGTTTTAATTGTCTAATTGAAGATTGGCCAATCAATTTACTACTTTCTTTGCTTTTATTAATTATGATTATGTACACTGATGCAAACAACAGTTGCTCTCATACTAATAAATAATCATTGATTGCACCAGTGGTGGTAACATTTGAAATAAGCACCAATCATATTTTATTTAACCAGTCGTCGACGACTGGTTAAGTACAAATGCAGCATGGACAGAAGGTGCAATCTCATGTACACATTCAATTAATAATCAAATATTAGATACTGTTAATGGTGGAGAACTAATGTATATGGAATTTTGTATAATAATAATAATAATAATAATAATAATAATAATAATAATAATAATAATAATAATAATAATAATAATAATAATAATAATAATAATAATATTTAATAATAATAATAATAATAATAATATTAATATTAATTAATATTATTATTATTATTATTATTATTATTATTATTATTATTGTTATAATTAGTTTTAGTTTTAGTAGAAATATTAATAGTATTTTCTTCTTTTAATTCTAATTGTTATTCGGCTTCGTTGTACCAGTTTTTTTTAAATTTGACACATTGATTTTGGTGCTAATGATGATGAATGATTTGACTACAACTGATCACAGAAAAATTGCAAGAACGTGAATGTGTCTTATTATCATAAATGTAAATTGGCAGTCGCCGGGAAATCATGTTCCTATTTATGCAACAGCACTATTTGACCTTCAAAAGTTCAACCTCCAGGAAAAGCTAATTTATTTTTCGTTGCATAAGAACGTAGACACATTAGTACGGTCTGCGCTCCAAATCAACGCAAACACCCACAAATACGACCCTAATATCCTCCCATCGAAAATGGTAAATTGAAAAGTCAATTGAAGCGAGATTATTAGGCTTTACTATGGTTTCATGCATTCAGAGTAGTGGCTATCATTTTATTGGTACTATCTACAGGTTCGACACATATTATGTATGGTGTGATGGCTTCAAAGTAACAGGCATAAGACAATTATTTAAAATTGACTATACTTCTGCTTTAATAAAAATTCTGATAGGTGATTTTACTTGAATGAAGATTGTTTTTGCGAACCTGGACTATTTGAAATTACCTTATCTGCGTTTTGACTAACGCAGCTTTTATTGTTCCATTAGGTGATTTTACAGTCAAACAGGTCCACATTTTCTTTGTTAGACGGAACTTTAGATCAAAAGGGATACCATATAGGCTCCAAATAAGGGACAGTCTAACCAAGAACCATTAGTTGGTATATAACTGCAAATAGTGTATAGTGTGCAGCAAGGTGGGTGGCGTTAGACCAACAGACCACGAAGCAGAGATGTCCAGGTTGATAAACACCAGAGTACGATGGCAAACTGGCTAGCGAGGATGAAGCCTCAAAGCACAAATTTATATATGAAAAGCAAAATTATGCATGTGGCAGTACAATTTCTATGCAGTCACGAATATTAATTTTCTGCCGTTTTCTCAGCATGTATATATGTTATGCAATATAGTCTTGCTAACCATATAATTATTTAATAACACGATAAAGAATATTTGGTGATCGATGTTCTGCCAGGTAGCGCTGTGCGATTGTCACATTTAAATTATGCACGGTTTTCTTTCGAGGGTAGTGGATTTGCACAATCAGTTTCGTAAAGATCCGATAAATCCTCATTTCCAAGTACGCGTAGAGCTCGTCGTCCAGGTGGCTGGCTGCTGATTCGTCCCTTTCTCACAAAGGCTTCAACGGTAGGATATACTTAACCAAGATTAGATTGTACCTCATGTCCAGTGTTTAGTAACAATGACATTGAAGCCTTGGGAGCGAGGGCACGAATCAACACCCAGTCAACACGAAGAGGAGCTCAACGCGTACTTGGAAATGAGGATCAATCGGATCTTTGAGGAACTGATAATGCAAGTCTACTACCCACGAAAAAGAACTGTGGATACTGTAAACACTAAGGAATAACCCTTTGCATAATAGCCGTCACACATAAATATCCAGATGAAAAATTTCATTGCATTTTTTCTTAACTCTACTACCCTGTGTTGGAATTCAGAACATGTCACAGATAGGGCGAATAGTTTGGGAGAAGTAGAGCTAAATAATCGGAATGTGTAAAGGCATTTTAATAGAAACAAGGCTTACAGGTAAATATAACACATTTATTAGTTTGTTCAATTACTGTTCTTTAGATTTACAAATACGCTAACATTTTCCATATTGTTCACGCGTTAGCATTGTCAACCCATATTTCTACCGGTCATGATGTTAAGTTTTTTTTAAAAATAGTGAAAAAACGAGGTCAGTAACAAAACTTGTCCTCCAATAGGCTAACGTGCCCTCATAAATCATGGAAACGGTTAGAATTTCGCCTGTGCAATAAGCAGAAGAATATCACCATAAATGTAGATAATTGGAATATACGCACAAAAAATAAATGAATAGATAAATTATATATATATATATATATATATATATATATATATATATATCAAGCAAGTTAATTTTTAGAAATAACACAAGGTAATTGTTGGTAAATGTGCCAATACATTTCGTGAATACGTAACAGCAAAAATACCTTTCTTCAGTGATATTTTTTATTGGATTTCCTCTGACTGTGCGCGAGCATACTAGACGGATTATGAGTTTTATTTCTATTTATTCGGAGCAGTCGTACGCGTGATTTGTGTTTAGCTAAGCGTTGAGCAGCCTGCAAACATGGATGGGCGCACGTCTGAGTGTAGGTTTGAATGAATGTTGCGGCGGCTAGTCTCGGGACGGACAATGTACGAACGGCTCTCCTTAAAGCTGATTTGAACGCCAGAGGCTTACATCGCTGAAGTGAAATAATGAAGCAGCGCAGCACTCAAGCAAATGCTGAAGGCAATAGGCGTATCTCAGTAAAAATAAGAGAGAAGCAATTGTTGCTTAATTTTTCTCCACTAATGGGTGGGCTTCATGAGAGAACACGTCTACATATTTGTTCAGAATAAATAAATCCGTGTTTCAAGCAGAAAAACGGCTTCACCGTCTTTGTTAGCAAAGTTGGTACGGATGAGGGCTGGACAAATGAATAAACAAACCAAGGAGAAAGAGAATATTAAAGCTCGTCTAGATGAAATATTTATTATGAACACTGACGGATAACGCATAATAGATCCATCTCATTCGGCCGAGCACATTAGTGATCATCAGTGTATAATTAAGTATTACCAGCGATACGGTTATACTTCAACAGTTGGCTTTCAATTTAGCCAGGCTTTTGTTTATTTAGATAGAGCGTTTAAGAATTTTATTTTCGTATTTAGCCTGTTTATTCAGACATTGCCTGAATTGGGTTTGTTTTTCCTCTTGGCAACAATGCAGACTGTTTTGGTTGAAAAACGAATCACTTTCCTAGTACTGCATCTTCTGGCATTGGAATATAAAATCATGATGTTGTTTGTTTGAATAGTTCTACTTCAGTTTGTTACCAAGTCCAGTTGAAGGTTTGATAAGATCGCTCTAATGAATGGTGAGGTTCCGTTGGATACTGGAATAGTACAGATTGCCGTTGCGACTGATGGTCTGTCTAATAAAATACCGGAGATTGTACCATCCAATTATCCCACTTTCCTCACCAAAATATATAGTGGTTAAAGGGCGTAATACCGGCTCCTACTGATGAGTCGCCAGTAAGTACGAAACGAGTGTGCATAAGATTATACTTTCCGTTCATGCTGTCTTTGGTTTATCCTTCTGGTCACAACTGAACTAATTTGTTACTAGTTGCGCAACACCTAATACATACTTGCATATATATTAGCTCTGTGTAACAAACAGTATTTAACTGCTAATAAATTACCTGTTTCGTGGATCATTTCAATATTAATTTCAGCGTCCGCGTACCTGACCACTGTGCTATTCCTGTCGTAGAAACAACTATCCAAAGCATCAGCTGGTAGATGATATAAACGTGTGTATAATAGGCAACACTAATGACACAGGGTTAGAGTCCAAGACTTTTAAGCAAATGTGTCGCAGTTAGAGTCTCATCCGCGGCAACTACTGGACAATATTTAAAAGATTCTCCAAAAAGACGAAACCGGTCTGTTGGATGAATTGCATTTTCAACCTGATGCAATGTTTGGTTTATATTAACAAAAATTAGATAATCCGGGAATCAGATCTCAATTTATATATATATATATATATATATATATATATATATATATTCTTTGAAATGCGAGCTTTATAAATATTGTCTTTTGTCAAAAACAAAGAATTTTATCAGATATAGTTTTCTCATGTCTCTCAATATTCTCATGAACATATCTTTATAGATTAATTGGAAAGCAAAACAAGATAGAAATATGTGAACATAGAGAGAGAGAGTGTGGAAAATAGAATCCAATCAAATTGCGTGCGTCACCTCCAGTTCAAGCTCAATGCTTGTACGTGCTTCTTCTGCTTACATAAATCCGGCTGCAATTTGTTTATCCATACGGCTTCGTATGTGGCTAGCTCCCTTTTGTTTTTACATTTAGTAATTACTTTGAATGCTACGTCTGGAGAACATACGTGCGATGTTTCGATGATGTGTTGAACTGGATGTGATGCACGCAATTTGATTGGATTCTATTTTTCACACTCTCTCTATGTTCACATATTTCTATCTTGTTTTGCTTTCCAATTTATATATAAAGATATGTTCATGAGTAGATATTTGAGAAGACCATGAGAAAGAAAAGTTTCTTATATCTGATAAAATTTCTTTTTGTTTTTGCACACAAGAAGGGAACAATGAATATATATATATATAAAATGAAGTAGATGTTTATTTCAATGTGACAACCTTGATTTAAGTTGAATAAACCCGATGTTTGTAGAATGCATAGTATAAAATATATTACTGCCGATGAAAATAAATTTAGATAACATGAATTAATCCATTAACGCAAACGCTTTCACAGCCTGTTAGGCTTACTGACAAGTTTCACAATGAAAAAATGACCATGGTCTATCAGATATTATTTAATTAGACAGGTATTGATTGCACAGGTGACAGCAACTAATACATAAATCAAGTCTACAAAAATATTATCAACACATGTGCAATCAGTTATAATTTAATTGTATAGCATCTGATAGACCTTGGTTCCATTCTCATTGAGAAACATGCCTGTGAGCCTCACAGACTATGAACGAGTTTGCCGATACTGAGTAATTCGTGGTTATTTAAAGAGAATATCAATCACAATTTAAAAAAAATTTACATTATGAATCCTACAAACATCGGCTTTATTTAATTATTTGACTGAAGCTTGGGAGTTTGATATAAACAAAAATTCTATTATTTTTTTCAGTAAAAACTATGCATTGTGTACGAGATTAATTTTCTTTGCGATGTCTTTGTATTGTCTAGATTATACTGAATAAATACATAATCAATATCCTGCTATTAATTAAACTTCATATATATATATATATATATATATATATATATATATATATATATAATGGAATTAGTGTCTCTTTTAATGCCGCAACCTTGTTTTGAATTGAATAAAACCTATGTTTGTAGGACTTATATTGTAAAATATCTTACTGCGGAAGACAATCATTTTATATAATTAGAATTAAACCATTATCGGAAAACGCATTCATAGCTTGTTAGGCTCACTGATAAGTTCAACAATGAAAAACTGCCTATGGTCTATAGGATATTTAATTAGACAGGTATTGATTGCGCAGGCTCACTGACAAGTTTCACAATGAAAAAACTGACCATGGTCTATCAGATATTAATTAATTAGACAGGTATTGATTTCACAGGTGACAATAATTAATATATAAAGAAAGTCTACAAAATATATTATCACCACCTGTGCAATCAGTCATAATTTAATTGAATAGCATCTGATAGACTATGGCTCATCGCTCATTGAGTGTGAGCCTAGTAGACTATAAACGAGTTTGCCAATAATTTGTAAATCGTGGTCACTTAGAGAGAATAACAATCACAATAAAATCTTTTTACACTATGAGTCCTACGAACATCATCTTTATTTAATTATTTGAATGAAGCTTGGAAGTCTTAAATAAACAACAATCCCAATGTATTCTTTCAGTATAAAACCGTGCATTGCATATGAGATAAATTTTCTTCGCAATGACTTTATAATGTCTAGATTATACTGAAAAATACATAATTAATATCCTGCTATTAAACTTCAATATATATATATATAAGGACTTCCCCATTATCATCCTTATTTTTAATAAGCACAACTTAAACTCTAGAAGCAAAAATATCAAATTTTTGGCTATGTTAAGAACATTAATGCAAAGTCTATCATACTTGAAAGAAATTTCATATTCACCCCATAAAAATTCATAGATATCATACGAACTAGCAGAACCTGCTTGGAAAAGTAACGAGGTCAATCATTGAACTAATGAGCTTCATCTTTATTTCGTCTATGAGATGCTGGCAAAATTATCTTAATAAGTAGTGTTCATGTCTCAATAAAATAGTCAATCAAGCAGTACTATTTATGCTTCGTTACAGAAGAGGTAAAACACATATAATATAGGCTTTGTTTGCGTAATTGTGATGGCATGATTTAAAAAAAATTAAATGAAAAACTGCGAATTTACCTTAAATTAGCCTATCAGAAATCATTCGTATAGAATTATACAGAAGGAAGATATGATCATCGACGAAAATGTGGTTATTACTAATATTATTAACAAAGACTTATTGCAATTAAACGAAAATTAGTTGCGCGGGCGGTATTAACAATTAAATTAATCAAGGTTGCGATCTTAATATAAACACCTGACCCATTATGTACATACATTTGCCCGTATAAATTAAGTAATGTCTAGTGTGGAAAAGGCAATTCATACAGTACACCGGTTTCGTTCTTATTGCGAACTCATCACGTACTGTCCAGAATGGTCTGTTCTACATTATCAATGATCGTCCAATTATATAAATGTTCATTTCGATACAAATTCGCCATGAAGTTTGGCGTACGTTCAATAATGACATAATTGAGATTGTTAGTCAAAACTTCGGGTCTAAAAGGATGCCATTTAGGCCCCACCTAAAGGAAGGGGTAACCAAGAAACATTACTTAGTATATAATTGAAATTTTTACTGTGCAACAGGATGGCTCCGTACTTAGAGCAAAAGATACCGAAGCCGACGGGTCTAGGTTGGAGCCCTGTCCGTGGCAAATTCTGGCAAGTACGTTATTAGTTCTCAATAAGGACGAAACTTGTCTTCTGGTTGAATTGCCTATTCTACACTATACAATACCTAGTATATACTGACAAATGTATGTACTTAATAGATCAGGTGTTCATATCAATATCGAAAACTTGATTAAAGTAATTTCTTGTTACACTTGTTGAACTTCTTCTTTAAATCAATTTTGCGAGCTTGAAGTAAACACGTATCCAAGACAAAAGTTTGCTGGAGTAACAAAGGTTCAGAAGTAGGTATAATTTTAATTTTTTTGAATTTCAGCAGACCATGAAATTTATTGTTTTGGTACCATGTACCGGCTCTGCAACCATAATGTTGGTACCCATTTACATACTTGGTATATATATATATATATATATATATATATATATATATATATATATATATAATATTGTTAGTTGGCTTTGATGTCGCGTTTTTTGAAGACTTTATATGAAGTTCGCTTCACTACTACAGGTATGCAAATTCGTATAGGAAATTGTAGCGTCCAATTGTTCCAAATTTCTGACCCAAATATTTAGTAGGTAAAGGGCGTAACACCGACTCCTACTGATGAGTCGCCAGCAAGCACAAAACGAATGCTCACATGAGATTGTGCCTTCCGCTCATGCTGACTTTTGTTTATCTATCAGATCATGTTTGAACTAATTTTTTACTATGTGCGCAACACCTAATACACAATCGTTTATATACTAGCCTTCGGCAAAAAAAAACAGTATCTAACTGGTTACTTGACTTTTCAATGCACAGCCGTGTGTCGCATATGCATACGTGTCTATACCTTATACGAGTTCAGTTACATATAATCCGTCGTAAAGTCCATCCCCTCCTCAACGTGGTACGACGGTGTCAACCATGTCTCGATGGCCGATCGTACATGGACTAACGGGGCTATGGCGGTGGTGTCACCAGGGCGTGGTGGATTTCCGACCGGAAATCGGATCTCCTATAAAATACCACATGAGCCCGACGACGGCACCATGACTCGGCGTATGTTCCCCGCCACAAAAGGGTTCAACAGCCATAGGATTACATGAACTCCTGGACAGTACCCCGTACTTCCGAATGGCGAATGAGCTCTCAACAGCCACCGGCAACCATACAACTTACTGCTGCCTTGCAGACCGCGCTTGGATGTGCAAAGGCTAGAGGTGCGTCCTCGATCAAAAAGCCGAGTGGTGAGGGGACACCACTTGTACCAAATTCCAAAGAAACTCCATGAAATATGGAGCCGGCTTATCCTCCAAAAGGAGTCAGCCGCAGTAGAGTAAAGTAAAGTACATATAATGATATTAACATTTACACCTATTTAAGTGAAATGGCCATTTCAATTAACACGCTTCATAAATAAAGTGAGTGTTATTTGTACGTTTGATAAAATCCTATTTCCGAATTTAATTAATGTTTTTATTAAACCATGTGAAATAGCATAATTAAGAGTGACATCTTTGATTGGGAAGGGAACAAAAATAATACATGTCTGTATTAAAATCATTTCTGGATAAACTTTCTCAAATTTAGTGACTAGGTAATTTTTTTAATTAAGGTATTATGTTAAAATAAATGAAGGTCAGACAATAAGGCCCCCCCTGAAGGAAAGATATTAGCAATTTTGTAAGAAATGTTGATAATTGAAACAAAAATTCGTTAAAGAATGTTACACACAAAAAGGGCACTAGATAAACGAGGTAACAAAAAATGAAAAGTGACAGGGTGAATAAAGTTACCGTAAATAATTCAAAAATTGATAAATAGTCATAAATGAGTTAACCTAAATCTAATATTCTTAATATTTTACTGGAGCTAGCTTCCATTTATGATTCGTACACTCATTGTTTACTACCCTTAATTTATGCCATTTTTCAAATGCGCCTACCATTTTTTGGCAAAGAATGATTCATAATATCAACAAATGACCACCGCATATCGCTATACACCTGTAATCATCCAAGTGAGTTGCATCTTTAGACTTCACTGAATGAAGTGCAAGATCAGTTATAGTGATTTGTCCATACTTACATGCAGATCTTAGTTCTCTTCTTGATGCATTAATTGGAAGCATGGTTTCACACACATTGGTAAAATAAATATACGTCCAATGTTTATGATGTCTCAATTTACCTTTAGGCACTATTACAATTCTACAATAATTCTATGCAATTCTACAATAATACGTGAGGCGATGACAATGCTGTATATTGTTTGCAAGCTTGAGATATACAACAATCTAAATGAATGAAACAAATCACAGAAAATAGCAAAGCTACCGTCAGTATCACATAGAGACGCGTTTAGGCATTCCATGACCACCCCTAGAGCACAGTGCCAAACGGACTAACGACGGCCAAACCGGTTTGAATAGTTAGGGTATGCACAATGAGGTATGCAGTTATCATTCAAAGTAGGCTAGCATAAATGACGCATATGCGGAAGTCTCGGACGCACACTTTATGACAAACAATCATTCATTGCACTAGTGGTGATATATATATAATCTTAAATTGAATTTTACGAACTGTAAATGCAAGTCAATCGCATTGTGTCTAACCAGCCGCAAAACAAAGAACAACTACCGTCAGTCACGCGTTATGACGCATTCCGATCACCCATGATAATCGTTAGAGCACGATGGCAAACTGACTGACGAGCATCAAACCGTAATGCATACACAAGGAAAGCAAAATTAAGTATGCGGCTATCACATCTAGTAGCATTGCATACATTGCACTTGACTGGAAATTCCTGTTGCTCAATTTCCTTCTATTCACGAACATCATTTTTGCGTTTATGGTTCGTTAAATAAAATTTGCAGGCTTGAAATACAAAGATTTACCTCTGTATCCATAAAATCGGACTAAATTTTAGTATTCTATTTAGAAGACATATTTTGCGCGAGAGGAAATATTACAGTTGAATTTGTTGACTTATGACGAGCGCTTTGACACAATGGAGAGACTCAATCAGACAAAGTTAAGTAAAAAAGCGTTTATTTAATATAGGATAAAATAATTAGCTATAAACAATTAATAAAAGTAATGTAAACCGATGAGATGTTGTAATTGACACAACTAATAATAGTGGTTATTTACGACTCAAATCTCAGCTAAACGAAACGGAAATACGTCTGCTACGATAATGACATGACTTCATTTAAAAAAGAAGACAGAGAAAGGAAAGCACAGCACAAAGTAAAAATAAATTTTTTTTAAATTAAAAAAAGAATTATTCGGCACTATACCTTCATGCTCACAACTCTTGAGATGGTCTATCCTTGAGCGAATATTTTTAACTATTATGCAAAAATAGGTAAATTGTAATAGCTATGTAGCCTGTTGTAACATAGCATAATCAATCTGTATTTAAAAATCCGCGGTACTTATCTATCTTTATCTTACAAGGCGCGACTCTGATGAATGATTTTCTTTTACTTATCTGACTTTGTATAACTTTTAAATAAGTATAAATTATTTGATAGCGTATACAATTTAAAACAAACATTCATGTTTTGACTCAATTATCATATAATGGTTGTTTTAAAATCATAATACACTACAAATATGACTTTTACCCGATTTATAAAAGAGTCCTGTAAGTATGAAAGCCAAAATCAGCTAGAATGGCTTTAATTATGCCACCTTTAAAAATTAATTTTGTTGAGGCATATGTAACAAATTAAATGCAACCTGAAATTCAGTTGGGTACAAACATCATCCATTTGAAAATACGTACCCTTTCTTGCCATATAAGCAAGTAGCGATATCAAAATTGAAGCTCTTATCGAGTGTGACTAGTAAAACTGGTGCAAATTAACTTAAATATCAACAACAAAATGGAGCACCTGGGCTAAAGGCAATTTCTTAATTATCGCCAAGTTTGAAATAAAATACAAGTGACAGTTGACATAAATTTATATTCTTCAACTTTGGTAAAGTAACACGTTAGACAGAGAATCGCAAATATACTGCTATTGCATATTTGAATTAAGATATTAGAGTACACTAAACATGTATTCACTAGGATGGATTTAAAGCAGTACAATATTGATTGAACTGTAGCACATATGCCTCAATATTTCGACGAAGAAGCTAAAGCAATAAAACATAAAAATAAACAATATTGCACACAAAAATGATAAAGTTTCCATATATTTCCTGAATGGTTGCGCTCTAAAATAAAAAACAGAGATAAACACCTGTTCAGCAATAACTGATAGTACGAATGATGATTGTATATACCTAGGGATAGTTTACAGATTATATAAATGCAAATCCCATTTTATTTGTCAGTTGCGTAATATTTAAAAAAAAACAAAAACTAGTCACAAGTACTGTCGCATTCAAACTATGCAAGCTGATCTGCACAGCGATGATCTTTGATCCTACTTGGATAGTTATTCATCGAGCTGTCATTGCGGCCACATGAGGTCAAAACTTGCAAGTACTTGCGGATGATGGTGGTATAGTTGTGTTGTGCGAATGGGTAAATAAAAGGGCATTGGTGCTTATCTGAAGTGTGCAAACATGATGATTTAATTAAAAATATCGAACAACATTATTTAAATTAATTTTGCGATATTGATATAAACACCAGACCCATTATATCCATATACTTGTCAGTACAAAACTAGACATTTTATAATGTTGAAAAGGCAATTGATCCAATACTTGGGATTCGTCCTTATTGGAAACTCATCAAGTATTGAAATGTTGTGTTTTGTTATTCAATTCATCCGGTAGACCGGTTTCGTCCTTATTGGGAACTTATCAAATGTTGTCTAGAATTTGCCGTAGAAAGGGCCTGAACCTGAATATGTCTGCCTCGGAATCTATTGCTGTAACTACTGAGCCACTCGGCAGCACTCTACACGCAAATTTTAATTCTATAGCAACCCAGGTATCTTGGTTAGCCTTTCCCTTATGTAGAGCCAATTCCGCATCTCTTTAGACCTTAAGTTCCAACTAGCCATCCACAATCTGTAGAACAGACACCACGCTACTTTAGGAAGTATTATTGAATTGAACGTTTATAAAATTAAACAAATATTGGTTTGTCGGGCGGTGATAACAATTTTTTCAATCAAGAGTGCGATCATGATATAAACACGTCTCATTATTTGAATCCTTTTTGTCAGTATATAATAAGCATTTTATAATATAGAAAAGTGAATTCATTCAGTACTTTTTAATCAAGGTTGCGCACTTGATATAAACACCCGACCCATTATGTACATATATGTCAGCATAAACTAGGTATTGTATGGTGTGGAAAAGACATTCATCCAGTAGACCGGTGAGCTCAGTGGTTAGAGTACCAGATTCCGAAGCAGACGTGCCCAAGTTTGAGTGCTGACCGCGGCAAATTCCCAATAAGGACGAAACGGGTTAATTGGATGTATTGCCTTTTACACACTATAAAATGCCTAGTTTATATTGACAAATTTATGTACATAATTGGTCAGGTGTTTATATCAAGTGCAAAACCTTGATTAAAGGAAGTAATTGTTATCACCGCCTGCGCAACCAATGTTCGTTTAATTATATAAATGTTCAATTCAATTAGTAGACCGATTTCATCCTTATTGTATGTATGTAAGCAAGTGTGTTTGTCTGTGGGTATGGATTATGCATGTATGTATGCGCGTATGTATAGATGTTTGTATGCATTTACTTGAGTATGTATGTATGTATGTATGAATGTATGTATGTATGTATGTATGTGTGTGAATCCATGTGTGCATGTATGTGTGCATGTGTGTATATCTGTGAATATATTTATGTATAAATGCATGTATATGTCTACCTGAATCCATTTGTGTGTATGCATGCATGCACGTTTACGTACATTTATGTAGGTATGTATGTAATTGGTACAACACGTCGTGATTAAAGTAAAATTTGAAATATTCAGCCTAATTTTATCATTTTATTCTATAAGAATGTTAATGGATTTTAAAACATATTAGGCCATTTTTTGTAGATTATCCCTTATAAACAAATATTAATCACAACTGATGAATTTATCTTAAAATTTCTTCGTTTGATTTTGTGAGTGTATAAGTGGTTTAATCTAACCACTTAAAGAGAAAGTCAAAATGACTTCCGAACATGCCTGGAAATAATATAAGTTCGACATGGGCATTAATTGGATTGAAATCCAACAAGGACGTACGTGACTTCTTCACAAGTCACATTATATACTGGAAAAAATGGCATGATTAGCAAAATTTCGAGAAGTCCTATACTCTAGGTATTTAAAAATTCAGTTTTCGCGGGTGTTGATGACAATTCTCTATATTCCGATTTCGATCTTCATAAAATCAGCAGTTCCAAGATTAACCAACAGAAATCTAAATTTTACTTCGTATTACAATTTTTTAATTGGCGCTAAATATTTTTTTGTGTTTTGTTGATGATCAAGTGAATTTTTTATTTGAGTTTTTTTATAATGTACGACTGATAAAAATGCACCGGTTGAGTTTTAGTTAAACTTGAATTTCATTTAGGCGATATGTCGGCGAATTTATCTGAGCGGTTACACGATTATCACAAGTTCACATTCCAACAGAAAGCATGAATTAATTCTAGAATAAATCCTTTATTCCATCAACCAATAGGAATAAGCCAATCACAGAGTCGCATGCGGGAAATAATGTTCTTTCTGTAAGAGATGAAAACCTGCTTTAGCACATATTCATTTTAAGTTATAGCGGCAAAATAATTATATGTGAAAAGCTTACCAAGTTGGGTGAGTTTCTTATTGGTTCACAAATTCTGTGATTGTGTAAAAAAACTAATAGTAAAAAGTATGTTGCTCATTTAGAGGTAAACTCTAAGCTTGGCCTTACATTTTTTAAGCTGACTCCTATGAGTAGATATGCCAGATTCATTGGATTAACCATAACAATTACCTTTAAAATTACACAAATGGTATCTAAAATAACAATCCGACCTTCGCACAAGGTAGGACTTACAGTCTTTACACGACCATATGTGATCTGCAAGGCAGCCCATTAATACTGACATCTACACAACTCGCATTGTTACCTTAGGGAAATAACACAACTCACGAAATATTTTACATGCCCAACATCATACGGAGAATTATTTGAATCACGTTTGCGATCTTGCTGTAAACACTAGTCAAATTATATACATACATTTATCTGCTTTGTAATCAGTCGCTGTAACCACTGAGCCGCCCTGCCCATGTTCGAGCCCTGTTCGCGGCAAATTCTGGACGGTACGCGATGAGTTCCCTCTAAGGACAAGACCTAAGGTAAACTTAATCTGTCATTAGAAGTATGACCATAACTGATGCATGTCTAAGGTATGTAATGTGGACCACCGTATCACACACATATGTATACCCTCACTCACACCCACAAGTCATCTCAATTAACCACAAAACACCGGAATGCAGTCTTTAAATAAATCAAAAATATTCCAAATCAGACTAATCATAAATTTCTCAATAACACGCACTCGTATTTTATTCATAACACACGAGAAAATGTTTTATTTTTAAGTATTCAAGAAACAAATTAGTCTTTATATATATGGTAAGTAAAATTTTTACTTTTTACTAAAAGGAATATATTACTTATTTTACTCAAAGAAGATTTCCCTTATTTTATTTCATTTCAGTGACTTAAACACAACATTTCAAACTGCACGAATCAAGCGTTACAACGCTATATGGACTCAGCCCGAAATAGGTAAGTTTATTAGAGTAAAAAGGAAAACATAACGAGCAGTCTTTTGCGACCGGATGCTGCACAATTACCCGGTTTTTGCTTTGCCTAAAAAGCTTTGCATATTACTTGCCTACATTTCATTGATGCGTACAAATGGGAACACTTATTTCCAAATATCGTTTTTAGCCTTAAACGAAACATGTTGAGCGACGGAGAATAGATTAATTACCTGGCAGTGGTTGCACCTAACAATGCGTTTCCATCCACTGTCTTCAATTTTACTAAGTATATTTCGACTTCCGATTTCGGAAGCCATTTCCAGCGGAAAGCACATCCCATAAACAATTCAACAATCATTAAATCAGTTCAAGCCTTATTGATTGTCAGATTGTTTGTGGGATGTGATTTTGGTTGAAAAAGTCTTTTGAAGTTAATTTTAATTTAAATTTCCGGAAAAACTGAGAAAAATCTACAAAAGAATAGAGTATAGTACGAGTCGACATAAGTGTTATAAAACAATGGACAGTCCTGGATGCAACCACATCATCTATAGCTAATCGTTGTATAATATACTTAAACCCAAAGTTGACAGAAGCTGGTGGACGCCTTTTGGCGCAGCGCCTTACATTACGTCTGAACCTTGTGCTATTCCGTTATATAATATATGCTCAACGCAGCTATCCAACAATCGTTCAAAAATCTTGCTGTGCATTGACCTTAGTATGCATCTGCCACCTAGATGAAACACTGCGTGGCTTAAGCGCCTATCTTAAGCATTAAGGTCACACATAACCAAGACTAAATCTGAATTTATTTGTACACTTAATAAAGAACTTAAGCCGGAGTAGAGAGTGTACTTTCTATTGTGAGTGCTGCAATCGGTGGGAGAATATGCAGATACATTGTAAAGGCAACAATGTTTAAGGTTTCTGGAAATTATTTTAGTAAACGTCATTAAGCTTGTCGCAGATAGTCGGCTATTTACAGCGATCCATTCAGGTAAACAAGCTTCAACTTGTGAGCTAAAGACAATACCGACGCCCTGTTGCCCGGCCTGAAAAACCCCTCCGTAAACCTAAGGCTAATACCGGTCAGATAAGTATTTTGCATTCCTTTCTGTAATACTCGTAGGATCCAGCATTCTAGATTTGGATCCGCAGCACATTTCGATTTCTTATTAATTCAACGTACGTGATAGAGATTCTTTTTGTCCAATTTGTTTAAATAATCGCACTTTAAATGCGCCGTTATTAGAACCTGTCCCTGATTTAATGAATGGTGGTTAACTTGAATCATTTTCGATATTTGGCAGTCCGACATTGAGCTCACTGATATGATCAAAATCCACCATACGCATAATAGAAAAGACAGCCATATTGTGAGGTCCAAGTAGCGAAAACGAATAAAAAGGAACAACATCTAAAATAAAAGTGGCTGCAATTACTTGATTTATGGCGACCGATATTTATCCTTTGTGACGGGCGATGCAATATAATTTAATTATAGTCTGTATTGCTCATAGTTAAATCATCATGCACAGCAAAAATCTTTCAAAGCATATAAGTGACTAGTGTTTTACTACCATTTAATCATAAGAAGCGAAAATTTTAATTCATTTTTTTCATGGTTATATGTGGACAGTAAAATAACACTAGGTCACCCATTCCTAGTAAGGAAGGTTTGTATTCGGAGTTTCCCTTCTCCTAGATAGTATGCCAACCAAGGATGATGAGTACTACCTGCCCAGATGCCAGTGGCCAAAGTTCCCTTCAGCAGCCGAAGCTTGGCCTTCGCGTCTGCCACGCTTGTTCTCATTCCGCAAAACACACTTAACAATAAAAGTTACTGCGCAGCTAGAACAAACTCGAGGCTTCACATGAAACGGAATGATGCCTGTGTCCCTTTGAGACCCAGCAAGATTCATGATACCATTCCCGCGCTGACTAGCTTGTGCCCGCCTGTCGTCAAGTCGGAATTTCTAAGGCTACGGGCCAGAAAGAACACTAGATCAGGCATTCCTAATGGGGATGGTTTGCATTTAGAATTTTCTTTCTCTTAGATAGTCTTCCAACCAAGACCGATGAGTGTAAGGGACCAAAGATTACTTCAGCAAACGCAAAATACTCTTCGCGCCTAGCGCACATGCTTTCAAGCAATAAATACCAATTTAATAATAAGTTGAACTACTTATAATAGTATAGAATATAATAGGATATCTTTATTTGGATTCAAACCACACATTGTATATTAGAAAATGTACAATATATGAAGATATTCTATCACATAAATATGTCCATTAAGTCAGGTATAGATAAGTTAGTCTCTATAGTTTTGATATGTGATTTATCAACATCTAAACATTCATCAGTAATATCACTGCATACGCTATATCAATTTGGATATAATTGTTATGATAAAGGAAAAACGATCCTCTTAATTAATAGCATTTATAAAATAACTAATAATATAAATAATTATAGATTTATCATCGAGGTTCACAGACCTGATAAAGGGAAAAATTAAGGTATAATTCGAGTGTAACATTATGCATAAATACGAACCATGACTAGCAGGTTTTTATTTGTAATGTTGACTAGTATGATGATATAATGCATAATATTTTCAATATAAAAAACGTATATTAGAAAAAAATTTTAATGTCTGTTGCTAAACAACAATATCCTTTTTTTGAAGTTTTTCGGAGTGAAAAAAAACAATTATCCTTTTCTTTTATTCAATAACGAGAAATATTTATCATAATCAAATTTGAAACAATCAATAGGATTTTACCTTTTCTCTAGTTCAATAGATAAAAATTTAAAATACATCTTAGATGGAGGCATTTCTCTAAGCCTCTTTGGCAATTGATTGTAAATCAATTGTAAAGTATTCGATAAAGAAAATAACTTCCCTGCAAAATTTCCTACCAAAGGAGAAGAGACCGCCAAATGTCCAGATCTAGATCCAACTTCAAGAATCTTTCTTATTGGATTGATATATGCCTCAGTGCACTCATTCAAGTGGAATACTTTTATCCAATAGCAATTCCTCCGAAACCACAAAGTTTGCAGTGACACAAACTGTAATATACCGGCATATATATTGCAGGACACAGCGATAATATGCTTCACAACTTTTCTTTATACAGCTTCTAGCTTATTTGACACTTCCTTTTTCATTTGATTCCAAATAGCGGCAATATATTCCAGTATCGACCTAATCCAAATTATATAAATTTGTAAATTTACATCGTTCGATAAGATATTTCTATTTATTAGTGCCCATCTGTTCTTAGCGCTGCTAAATATTCTTTCAACGTGTTTCTCAGCAGAAGCCGAACTTCTGGCTTCACATGCAATGCGATGATGATTGTATCCCATTAGACTCGGCAATGCTTATGTTACCATTACCGGGCAGACTAAGTAGAGCTCACCAGTCATAAGTCGAGAAATTTATATGGTTATGTATACGAGATAGTGCATACCTAATCACAAATTAGATTCAGTAGCAGAATATGGATACACAAAAATCAATATGAACAATAGTTATTAGCTCACGAACACATGTGTTTCATGCTTACTGGTAACGCGTCAGTAGGAATTAATGATACAAAAAAAAGAATATATGACTATGCCAAATTAAATTAAATGGTGCCATGATTATCATAACATGATAATTGAAGTCGTTCGAGACCAATTTGTATGGATTTACTGGAGAAACGTGTATTCAGATTTAATTTTAATTCTAAATTTCGGTGAAATATAGTCCGTTTCAATACTCATTGTTTTAGTACTACTCAAAGGCTTCAAAAACGTATCGCCACAGACTTTACATGAGGTTAACGGTTATAAAGCTTAAATAAACGTTCATAAAGCTACTGTGTCGTCCAATTGTCCCACAGTTCTTGACCAAATTTATATCGGGTAAAGGGCACAGTACCAGTTCCCACTGATGAGTTGCCATTAAGCACGAAACACATATGACTGTGGTATATCATTCTAGAAGTTTTTCAACAATTTTTTACAGGTTAAAAAATACTTAATTCACAGTTATATATATACTAGTTCACCAAAACAACGAATATATACTATTACATATTTAATAGAATGATAGCGTAATTACCACGAAATGTGAAAACTGATGTCAATCGAGGCCTGACTGTATGGATTTGTTGGAGTAACGTCTGTTCATAAGTGCATGTAACTCTCAATTTTAGCGACATTTATCCTATCAGAAAACCATGGCGTTGGTATTATTTTCAGACTCGTTACGTCAAATGCCATTGTGTTAGTGCACTTTACAGGTTCGGCATATATATATATATATATATATATATAGTGAGTTGGCTTCGAAGTCGCCTTGTTGCAAACTACATGTGTAGCTAACCTGCTCTTGAGACACATCTGTATAATAGGTTGTACCTGTCAAATTGTCTTCATTTATTTACCAAATATGTATTGAAAATACGGTGTAGTTTCAGCCTCTACTAATGCGCTGCCAGAAAGCACGTAACGCATGTGTTCGTGAGATTATACATTTCCTTCATTCCTACTTTATTTTGTCCTTCTGATACTTTTTGGACTAATTTTTTTATAAAATACCTTTATCAAGGTTGTGATCGTGATATAAGCACTTAAGCCTTGTCAGCGACCAATTCTGGCCACTACGTGATGAGTTTCTAATAAGGACGAAACCGGTCTTCTGGATGAATCGTCTTTTCTACGCTGTATAATGCTTAGTTCATACTGACATATGTAAGTAATTAATGGGTCAGGTGTTTATATCAAGATCGAAACTTCGATTAGAGTAATTGTTATCACCACCCGCGCAACCAATACTGGTTTAAATATACATTTTTTCGAAATATCTCCATTACCATTGCAAATAATGATTTATATAATTTAATATTATAATGTGTATAGACTAGCACAAATTATCCGATAGTGCTGTCCATCACACACAAAATGTCGCACCTAATTATTGTTTGGCCAATTTATAATCGAACTTGTTTCATCCACAACAATATATTATTATGTTTAGCAATGGAGTAATCACCTTTATTCTATATAAAAAGTACAAGTAACGCTTAATTCCAAACCGAAAATTTTGCTACGAGCAAAGCGTTGATTGAAGTTTTATTCAATGGAATGTTACGATTGCATCATTTAAAAGCTGCACTTAGAAAAAACAAACAGGCGATAAACAATCAATACCGGTAAAACTGATTTTCTTTTTTTTTAAAGACGCGTCTTCTCAGACGTGCCAGGTAAGGAAAATTAAAAAAAACTAACAGCTCTTGTGTGCGCACACCCACTTTTCAGTAATTGTCTCAGACAAAGCTGTCTATTACCTGGATTGTTATATGCTTAAATTTCAGTCTTAAGCGTCTTACAAGTGAAGGAAATACGAATAGTCTTATGCTTTCTATGCAAAGTATTTTATAAAATTTAGTGTTAAAAATTGGAAGCACAGCTATATCACATTCAGTTTATCCGTAATTATTAAACGTATATGGCTCGGTTTGGCACATTTAATTTTCCCCCCGGGTATTTGCTTATCCTGATCTATTCCGAAAGAACCAAGTTTGATTGCTCAACATTTCGACTTAAATTAAAAGGAGCCGATCTCCGTAAATAAAGACATATTCTTACACGATAAAAAAAACAAAAATCTTTCGCCATCTCTCAACTACTTAAATTAGGACGGGCGGCATAGTTGACTTGAAGAAAATTTACAGTTTTCGCACAATGCACAATAAGCTAGAAATTAATGCGCAACAATCGTAAAAATAATATGTATAATTAATCAACACCTTGAATAGCCATGATGGCGACTTATTGTCGCCATCTTACTGCGGCTAATCACATTATTTTATTTTCAAGTATTATGCGTCTCTTTTCGTAGGCCAATACCGGAGCTGCGCATACCATTTCCACATTACTTAGATGCTCTTTGCGTGAATTTGAAATAGCTTGCGAATAAGCCAGAATGACGCAGACATTTGAAATAACAAATTTAATGGCGCTGGCATTGCTTATTTTTATAATAACTATGTATATTTTCACGCAAGAATGGACGCCTGTTATGAATTTGTTTCCTTTCGAGAATTATAGCCAAAATAATTGCCAGATTTGATAATATTAAAAAAAACTCGTTTTGGCCTTGTACGTAGCTATAGGGATAAACAACGCTGATAGAAAAAATAACCGTAAACTTTTCGTAATAAAGTATTACGACTTCCTACGTCATTCTACCTTTTAATGATAATGATCAAATTTAATGAATGACGTCAATACAAAACACTACTTATAGTAGTCACCATAATATTAAACAGGTATAGAGAGGCAAAATGAACAAGAGGTTGATGATAAGTTTCACGCAAGTACACCTAGTTAAACAAGCAAGAGTCTATCGATGAAAGAAACCGGTACATTTATAAGTTAAACTGAAGAAATTCATTGAACAAAGCATAGGCATAATTTAGTCAACATGGTATAATAAATTATCATTATCACCAACCGCGATAATTTTTCTCTCATTAAAATAGAAAATTCTTCATCTTTTCATAGAAATCTATTTACTTTCTATATATATACATTATATATATATATATATATATATATATATATATATATATATATGTGTGTGTGATGTGTGCATAAATTGTGCAGCCGACATTTCCAGTCAAATACAATGAATACAAGACTACTAGAAACGAGAGATGCATACTAAATTTTGTTTCCCATATTTATGATATGTAGTTCGATTCTCACTATTCAGTTTTCTGTCATACTTTGATGAAGATCATGAAAGATCGAAACGCGTCAGTATCTATGACCAACGGTCGTTTTGCTATGCTGTTTGACTGGTTAAATCAAGTGTGTTTGGTGCTTATATCATGCTCGCAAAATGGATTTAAAGAATATATATTTACCTATTGTACAAAAATAATGTAAATAAAATCAAATTCTGATAAAGTATCACAAGCTGCTTTTAAAGAATCATAGAATAATTTTTTTTAATCAATCGGCTAAACTATTTATTTGTGATTATTATTATGGCACTAGGAGTATCAGTGTGGCCTAAACTAGTCGCCAATCGCATTAATCATCAATTCAATGAAACGATAATGTATAGCCACTTTAAATATTTCACGAGTTTTATCGCTTGGATCTAGACGTTAGCGGCAGACCTTCCGCCAGCTTGGGGGTTACTTGATTGACAAACTCTCGAATTCTGTCACGTTGACACTTTACTTGAAAACGTGGATAAAGTTTTTCCAAATGTCCATACCTTTATAGTCTAAAATATTAATTGTCCTTTTAACAGTAATTGTAAATGTAAATCCTAGGAACAACAGCTATTGAACTTCTATGCTGAGGATATCATTCCCATTGAAAACACCTCCATTATTTTAATACGAACTGCGCACTACATCTTATAATATGAACATATCAAACTGACGCCCAAAAGGACTTGAGATTACTTTTCTAGTAGCTAATCGAAAGTTAATCGTTAGCCTCATTAAGTTAATGAAGGATTTCAATCAGAACTTATCCATCAAATGGCCTTTTAGTTAACGCGAATGACTAGCCGTCGGATTACCACACGTTCGTGTCTTATAGACATTTCTGGCATATTAACATTTTCGCTATGTCTTAATAGTAATTAAGCACTCTCTCACTTCCACGATACTTCTTTAAGCAGCTTTAGCTAAGAAATAAATCAACCAATTTGGAAAGAATACAGTTTTCACCATAAGTAAATGTCAACTAATATCGGTATTCCTTAAAGCATTGATGGCAGACCTGACTAAATACATGAGAGAATGAAGGCTTGAACAAATCAATCAAGTGTTATTTTTGGAAATCTTTGTCTTATTAGAATGGAATCTACGGGTCAAAAATCTCATACAACTATAATATTTTCGTAGAACTTTGTCAATATTATATTGACTGGCAGTTTTATAGGTATATACATAGAAGGCTATGCTAGAATACTGTGTTTTTATGGTCATAATTTATTGGCAAAACCGTTGGAGAATCATTAAAAACAATCAGAAATGAGAAATACGATCGTCAAAACAAACAACTGCATATTACTCTGTAACAGTTACACATAACATGAAACATGTGAAACACGGAAAGAGCATGCAACTCAACGAATTTCATGTTTTAATAATTTATTAGACTTAATAAAATTTATATAGAAAAAATTAGTCCAAATTTCTACGAAAACCCACACAATATTTAAGTGGACTATCACGAAGTTTCTCACTAAAGATGGCATCTATGTCGTAATAAAAATGAAACATTTAGTAAACCAGTCTCATTCTTATTGGCCCTTATTAATACACACACACACACAATATATATATATATATATATATATATATATATATATATATATATTGATTTGAGCAGTTATATAATGAAAAGAAAATTGGTTGCGCGGACGGTGATAACAATTATTTAAATCAGGTTTACGATCTTGATATAAACACCAATACCGTAATTTGCATGAATGCTTCAATATAAAAAAAGCATTGCGTATTTTTGAGTAGGCAATTCATATATTTGACTGATTGCATCCTAATTGGAAATCCTTACGTACTGTCCAGAATATGCCGCGAATAGGGCTCGATCCTGGCACGTCTGCTCGGATTCTGCTTCTCTAACCACTGTGCCACACGAGACTCAAACTAGACAAAATTTTTAGTTGAATATGTTGAACTTTTGGGTCTAAATGGATGCACATTGGCTCCACCTAGAGGGTAATCTAACTGAAAATACTTAGAAGACAAGTAACGTAAACTGATACGTTGAAAAACTTGATAATGCAAAATCCACATTTTTTTATCTGAGCACTGTTTTTGACAAATTTTGATGTATTCCTATCAAAAATTTTCGATATTTAGCTAACTATATATTTTCACAGGAACGTTCAATATAATTCTTATTTAAAATAAGACTAGTAATAAAACGTAAACATAGCCCTTAAATGATTTCTTTTATACATATTGATTGATGTCATAATTATTACAGATTCAAAAAATAAACGTGTGTCATACGTTTATGAGTACGTGCTTATACCTATAATTGTGAATAATTCGTTTGAAAGAAATTACATGCATGCGTAAAATAATCTAAATGAATTGATAGTGAACCATACAATTTTTTAGATGTTTAAATAGATAAACTATAATCTTGTATGTACATGTGTGTGATTATAATTGTAGCTGCATGAAAATAAACGTTTATCACAGTTAAAATTGTGCGAGAGCATGTCATATTATTCTTTTCTTGATTAGCCTTTATTTTAGGTAGAGCAAACATAGCGTCTCTTAAGACCTAAAGTGCCAACTAGCCGTCCACAACCTCTCATTAAGGAACAGACAATACGCTACCTTGGCAAGTGGTATTTAATTGAACTTTTATATAATTAAATGAACTTTAGTTGCGCGGGCGATGATAACAATTAATTTAATAAGAATTGCGATCTGGATATAAACACGTCTCATTATTTAAACCCATTTTGTCAGTATAAACGGTACAGCATAATAAGGAGAATGAAGTTCATTCAGTAGACCGGTTCGCCCTCATTGTATGTATGTATGCATGTATGTATGTATTTATGTATGTATTTATGCATGTATGTATGTATGTATGTATGAATATGTATGTAGGTATATACTTACGTATGCATGTTTGTATGCATGTATTTATGTACGGATGGATGCGTATATATGTATTTATGTAATTGCATGCATACGTTAAATCATCTAAATGAATTTATAGTGAACCACACAGTTTTCAAATGTTTAACTAGATAAACCTTAATAAAATATGTGTGTTGATAATTGAGTGCACATATACTTTCATCTCAGTTAAACTTCAGTGACTGGATTTTATTCTTTTAGCACATGTTTGACTGGTTAGTGAAGGAAAAATATTACCGATACATTAGTTGTAAATTATTGCGAGGAATAAATGACAATAGTTAAAAATAATTGAAAATCAGAAAATATTAAAGATAATTATCTATGGAAAAAGGGTCATAGTAATAGTATAAGGAAAATCGTTATTAACATGAAAAGGTCAATTATAAGTGTTGTATTTTTTAAGAGACATACAGTAAGATAACGAGAATTAAAAGATAAAATATGAAGGATGGTTGATGAAAGCATTGATTAATGAATCCTAAATGTATCCATTTATTAAAAAGCAGGTATGCGAAACACAGTTATGAAGTCTACTGACTGATGTCAACAAGTGCCATCTGTAAACCTAAAAAATAATCAATTCAAAAATACTGTGATAATCTATGAGATTTATCGAGTATACTTTCACAATCATAAATGAAGATACCGATACGTGAAATGCTTAAAGATTTCTACAACGTGGACTATCACATTCCTTTTATTTTTGGGTGCGAAAACCCTTGACCTAACGCACAGTATGTTCTTGACGTGTTGCTTTTGAGTCGAGAACGTGGCAGTCTAAAAATGAATATATATAAGCAGCACACATGGACTGGACATTACATTCATTATTACAGTGCTGACAAAATTTTGCAAAAGAAAAATTTGCTACGCATTTTATCCGACCGATTGAAGAAAATCTATTCTGAAGAATTTCATTGTTAAGAATTGGCGGTCTTGTCATTATTGAGAACTCGTCAAGTACTGTCCAGAATTTGCCTCAAGTGGCTCTTGATCCACAGCGCCACTACACGAAATTATAATTTGTATACCAACTTACGTTTTTGGTTAGCCTTTCCCTTAGGTGAAACATTTTGTTAATCTCTCAAGACATGAAGTTGCAACCATATCTATTTATATAATTATACGTGCATTGATTATGCGGGCGGAGATAACAATTACTTTAATCGATGTTGTGATATTTATGTAAGCACCTGAACAATTATGCACCTACATTTGGCAGGATAAACTAGGTATTGTATAGTGTGATTAAGGCAATTCATCCAGTAGACCGGTTTCGTCCTCAATCGGAACTCGTCATGTACTGTACCGAATTGTCCATATAAATTATAATGGCTAGATATGGTTACACATACAGTGTCGATATGAACTGAACTTGACATCTAATAGAAAGTTTGTGATTATGAGATATAAACTATCACAATTGCATCTAATCAGTCGTACAGCACCACCTACTGTAACAAGAACTGATGAGATTTGGTCTTCCATGATCATCAAAAGCCACATAAGCTTCAGCTGAAGTAAAAACTAATCAAAATCATAAGTCAATATATAACTGAAAATTGTGTGTAGAGTACGGCAGGGTGGATTAGTGGTTATAGCAACAGATTCTGAAGCAGATGTATGCAGGTTCGAGACCTGTCCGTAACAAATTCTAGTCAGTACGTGATGAGTTCTCAAAAAGGACAAAACCGGTCTACTGGATGAATTGCCTTTCCTACATTATACACTGTTTGGTTTCTAATGCCAATTGTATACATATAATGAGACTGCAACCTTGCTTTAAATAGAGTAAAACTAGTTTATTTGCTTTAATAGTGAATGCAATGGCTAGTGTTATTTAAGAAGAAATATTCATCTTAGCAACAAACGTAGCACAATCATTAATAGATTTAATCATAAAACGTAAACGTGCATATTAATTATTCTCTACAAAAGTGTGCTGCTTGTTTAACACTTCTAATAAGGCATCATTATAATATTATCTATAGCATATAAGGCGTGCTTACGTTGACTTGGCTACAAAATTGTAGCCTTATATAATCAATCTTGTACCACTACATTTACAACTTTGAAAAAACTATTTCAATGTCTTTTGCTCACTTCAGCTTACATTATATGAAAAATGAAAGGAAACGATTAAAATATTGAGAAATAATGTTTATCACATAATATTCAAATAGAGCCAAACGATTAAAGGCAGATTAATATCCGCTATGTATTTTCTATAATTAGCATGGAAATTTATTATAGTTGATAAAACATACAAAAAATAGAAAAGCTTATCAGAAGTTCAAGCCATAACTTTGAAAATATCGAAATCTCGCATCATCATCTTAATCAGTAAGACAGCATTTAATAACTGCTGCTTGACTGCAATATGGCCGTAACAAAGATCAAATACTTTAAAAATCAGTTGATAATTTTTTTATAAAGCCCAGAATAACAATTTAAAGAAAACAAAATTTGTTAATGGCGAATAATTTATGAAGTGGACAGACTAGAACTCTACACTTTCAATTATGGCCAAGAAAGCTTCTAGGACAGGCGATATCGGCAGTACATCTACCTTGCGATTTTAATTGTATCGCGTGTCTCGTTCCGAATAACGGTCAACGACTCAAACCTCTTTAATTTTACCACAATATGGGCACTTAATCTGTCAGATACTTATATATCTATCAAGATTTTGTATATAAAAAACCATGCAATTCACCACATCAAAAAACTAAATGGATCTGTCTTACGTTGATGCAGTCTAGGGGTATGAGATCAAAGTGAGGGAGCTCAAGATTATAAGACATTTAAATTTGCATTCATCTATCGTTCTTAATACACATTATTAGGAAGGATCTCAAATTTGCACCAAGTAATTGACGTGGATATTTGTTTTCAAGGTCACCACCGTATCGTTCTCTCATCTGTGGATATCAGTGTATTTAGTTCAGCACATTTATTGTTATAATGTATAAATTGCAAATCTTACTCAAATGTAACACGCGGCTCCGCGTTACACAAATATTATGGCTGGTTTATTAATTGCTGAGGATACAGAGCAATTAGCAAGTAAAATTAAGGAATGTAGTTTGAAAGATAGTTCAGAGGAACTTAAGGGTTCCAAATTCGATGATCATACCGCATATATGGATTATCCAGGCCTGGCATCTCAGAGGCTCTCTTATGGTAGTGACCAAAGGACCTCTACATTATGAAGCTTAGCCTACAAAACTGATAATTTTCTTATCACGCCTCAGAGAACGCCAACGTTACAGTACGTTGGAGTATCACGACACTCGCAGAGACCAAAAATGGCATTAATAACAACAATAATAATAATAATAATGACCAAGATAATATTCTAATTAAAAACGGGCACTTGTCTCTATAAGAATAAATTTGATTTGAAAACAGAGACCATCTGATTCAAAATACATACTAAAACGAGAAATTTGCAAGTTGTATGAAACGGGGATAAGCCACTGAACAACGTTAATTAATATCGTTAACAAGGATAAAACATAAACTTACAAATCCCAGATATAGGACTAAATAATTCCGCGCTTGAATTTAAATACACAAATAGTTCACAGAATAGAATTCCAAAAAGAATAGACGAGTATTTCAATCGTGCAATTGAAGAACGAAAATACCTGGACGATTTTATTAGGCCATCGTAAAATATTTAAACAAGATAAATCATATATAAAATATTTGCAGATGATCATAAATCGTTGCATCTTCAAAATACGAAGAAGCAACACCCCAAAATGGCAAATTTTGCTAATGTTCTTTAAGTGAACGGACAAGCAATTGTAGAAGGGTGGACCTAGGGAGCACCGTATGGTGAAATTGTAAATAAATTTTTTAGAATAGAATAGAATATCTTTATTTGGATTCAATCCACACATATTCCATCAAATAATAAAATTAGAAAATGTACAATATATATATAAAAAATTATCACATCACAATAATTGTGCAATTAATCTCATGTAGATAAGTATATCTCACTAATTGTACTATACAATATATCAATATCAGAAAGTTCGACTTAAAAGTATAATATATACCTCATCAAATTAGGAACAATTAAGGTATATTTCGAGTGTAACATTATGCAAAAATTGAGAACCATGACTAGCATTTGATTGTATGT